>JAHREE010000367.1:595136-796505 GCA_033628505.1 Tringa tobata | reverse complement strand
AAACAAAAAACCACTGAAAAATTTATTTTGTTGTTTTGTCCAAGAAGTTTGTCCGAGAATTAGTTAACTGCAAATATTGTTATTTTCTCAGCTCTAAATATACTTTCTGGAAGAGGAATAGCTGTAGATCAATTAATTAACAAGTCCTGCTCATGAACCATTACTTAACTACTTTGCAGTGGCCTAGTATGTCACCTAGATAAATTTTCTGACATTACGTTAGGTTGTCCTGCACACTTTCTGTAATTAAGATAAATTTGTTCCTTATAGATGTTCCAACAGATTGGATGTGTCCATGTACTTTATATTGCACCAGTATACTGAGAAAGCAACCCAAAATATTAACCTGAAAGTAAGGATGTTTATACCAGTCTCGTGTGGGTTTTTTTTTTTTTTTTTAATCAACAGGTAATCTCGATTATGGTAAATCTTGTGGGACTTTTTTCCAAGATAGTACTTCTTTATGTCTGCAGCTCAGTAATGTATGCCAAAAATGTGTCCTCTGGAGGATGGAGAAGCAGGAGATCAGCCACGGGAAGGGCTTAAAGCAGAAATCCACGTTGATGCGTAGCTCTGAAAGGTAGAATAGCATTTTTGTACCTATTTGGTCATGATTCCCTACAAGAAGACCCAGAGGTGAACCTTGCAGACTTCCCTGTGGCTTCTGTTCCCCATCAGCCAGTTTTACTGTGGGAAGGCACAGTCAGATTCTCATGGTTAATCTTTCATTATGATTACTTCAAGCATGATGGCATTAAATTTCATTCTGACAAATAATTTCCTTGGGCCTCTCAAACCTTTGATGCATGACAAGCTGATCTTAACCTAAAGTTTAACACCTCCATGTAATTACTCAAATAGCAGGTAAAAACGGAGTTTGATGCAGTGATCTGGAAAACAGCGGGTGGCTGTGTAAGGGCTTAAGGTAATCAAACCACTGCTGTATTCAAATTGCTACTTGTTTACTTTTGAATTAATTTTTTGGATCATGGTATTTTCTAGTGCTTTTAGTAATAGATTTATTCAAAAATAGAGGATTGTAGAATAAAGAAAGGCATCCTGCTGTCAGAAAGCATTATGTTAAATTTTTTCAAAAGGATCTCAATTTTTAAGAACAGTTCTGGGCTACCACTCCGTCTTTGGAAGGTTGTTCCAGAGTCCTCTTCCCTTGATGGCTATAGTTTTCATTCTTGGCAAAGCCAATCTATTGTTCTAAAACTAACCCCTGAATCAAATAGTTTTCTGTAGAGTTATCTGTGAGGTCTGGTTTCTAGCAATCACCCCTGTTCTCATCAGGTGCTTCTACACATTTCATTGCCTTTTATCATCTGCCTGGGATTGGAAGTTTTGCTGCTCTTTGATTTGGTTCACTGCCTCTATACATTAAATCAAAGACAAGAAAAGGCAGCATCAAAGCAGGTCTTTCCTTCTCCCTGGTCTCTCAGAGAGTATCGCTGTCCTTAGGCTCTTCTGTGGCTTTGCCATATACATACAGTACTCACACAGCTTGAATGGGCACTTATAGATGGTTGGTTTTAGTGCACATCTTTAAAAATTTCAGTTAAGAGAAGTTTTAATAACCTTTCTGTTCCACCTCAGACAGTAACTATGCTGCAGTCATTAAAGTTATATCAGTATAGACTTGCCTTTGCATTTCACTCTCCCAGCTCTCAGGCCTCGTGGAGCCATTTACCCTAAAGCACCAGCAGGGACAAGGCTGGCTTCCACTTGTTGCTTTCCTAGTACAAGGTTGATGGGAGGACATGTGGTGAAATGCACCACGGTAATCTCAGGTCAACAAAATGTTCTCAAGATGGTGATGTCAGTTAGAGTATTTGTCAGGTTTAATCTGAGTAAACGTTAGTAAATGATCTCATGGGATACTTTTTGTTAAGGCTTGAGGGACATGGTTTAGTAATAACTTGGCAGTGCTAGGTTAACGGTTGGACTTGATGATCTTAAAGGTCTCTTCCAAACATAACGATTCTATGATTCTAAATGGGCAAAAGCCCCAGCTGGTGGAGCCCTCTCTGCAGTATTTTGCTTTGTTCCACTTCTGGGGTTCAGCACAGACGGCACCAGAAAGTGCCCTCTGAAGAAATAAAACCCCATGGGCTACACATTCCTTTGCAGGCTCCTAAGTCTAGGACACTCTTAAAGTCACTCTTGTTTCATTCCTTCAGAACTGAACAAGTTAGGCTATCTTGTTTGTACTGAAGCCTGGAATGACACAGTACTGGCTTTTTTTTTTTTTTTTTTTTTTGGCTGTTTTAGTTTGCTTGCCTTGATCTTTGGTACAACATGAATACAGTGAATACACTGCTGGGGTTCAGTCATGACACTCAAAGATGTCCTCCTTTGATTGAAGTGTTTGTTAGTGAGGCTAACCATGTTCTTCTAAAAATTAAGACTTTGCTACGCAGCTCTCTTTATGAAAAATTGTTCCCGGAGTTATGTGGAGTTGACTCTGCTCTTGTGGCCTCCTTAGCTGGGCAGGCGTACAGTGAGAGTGGGCTGGGAAAGCTGAGAGCGGGAAATCTCTTGATTGTGTTTCTCCAGGATGCAGAATTCTCTCTTCATCCAAGCCCCTTGGTGATGGGATGGGCATGACCTTTCAGTAGGATTTCTCGGGTTATCAGGACTGCTGGTGTAGCCAAGCACAGCAACAATGCACCACGTTGTGGCTCTGGTGGCAACCCTCATATTTTGGTACAAGCAGACAAAGACTGTAAGGAGCTAATGAGAAAGAAATTGAATTAATTTTAGTTTTAAGCTACTTGTTATAAGTATTTACTTAGATTAGGAACATGAACACGAGGTAATCCAACTTCAGCTTTTCTTGAATCAGAGAAAGAAATACCTGAATTTGGAGGACTGGAAGAGGTTGTAAGGGAAGGCATTGGGGAGTAAATCACAGCATATAGATGGAACTTGCTCTTCATTTCAGTTTAAAAAAAAAAATGGGACAAAAAATTGAAAGTGAACTTTGATACTTTTTATTTACATGCGTTTATCTTTAAAACATTTCCTTTTTGATGATAGTTCTAGCAACCCTAAATTGCAGTGGTCAGAAAAGCTTTTTTGTGGTAACATTGATGCCTAATTAAACATTTATAGAAATATTCATTTACAGTAGTGAAGCAAACTAATACACTGATCAGGCTTGAAATAATGAATAAGCAATGACTCAGAATCAGAGAATAGGTGAAGTGCTCTTTTTTAATTTTATATTCACCTTCTAGGTTTGTGGTACTGAAATGTCTGCATTATGTATACATGCACACATGCATACATGAGCAGTTTAGAGACTTTGCCTTCATTTTGTATCTTACTTTTTAATGAAGTCTTCACAGAATGATTAGTCTGCTTTAGAGAAGTTCCTAGAGCTATAAAATTCTCATGAGATATAGGAATACCATAATTAGGAGTTGTATTATTTTATGTTACAGAAATCAGAGCAGTTTACAGAAGTGTTTTTAACTACATCAGCTAAACTCAGAAAACAAAAACCAAAACACAAACCGCTTGTTTTATTTTAAATAATGGGTAAAAAAACCCTTAAAGACCTGTAAGAGGATTGGTGTGGGGTTTGGTTGGTGGGTGCTTTTTTTTGTGTGTTGTTTGTTTTGGTTGGTTGGTTGTGGTTTTTGGGTTTTTTTGTTGGGTTTTTTTTATGTGGCTGGACTCGATGATCTCAGAGGTCCCTTCCAACCATGGAGATTCTGTGATTCTGTAGCAAGCCCTAGTATAGAACAAGGTAACAGAGATTAATCTATCATTGAAGTGCTGCTTAAAAAAATCTCCCCTATCCACCCGCTGGTACATATTGTGTTAGGACAAATCCAGCTGGCCTTACTCAAGCAGATCTGTTGGTGAGGACTCATGGATACAACAGACTCTCCAAAAAGAAGTGGGTAGGGCAGGAGCAAAGAGACGTTTAATTCAAAACAAATGGAAACATTATCGTACAGCTGCCAGATACTCCGTGCAGGACCAGGGTGAGGCCAAAAAAGAGCTTCAGGCATTTGGAACCTCCTCCAACCCATCTGTTTTCTAGCAATATTAGTTGTGCTCAGACATTAGGTATTTAGGGCACGTCTACACCCCACACCACAGAATGGCACCCCAGTGAGCTGGGGGTACGGCATGAGCAGGCTCCACGCCTGTCCTGGTGTGTACAGCGTGCTGGAGTCTGTCGCCACTCCTCCGTGCTGGACCCTGCGTAGGTTCCCTAGGCTTGAGTCTGGCAGCGCCGCCTCCCCAAAACTGTAGAGCCTTAAATAATTGTATGCAAATAGATGTTCAGATGAGGATGTTTTCCCATCTGATCTCAAATTACATAGCGCATCAGTATATTATTCCCAAAATTACAGCCTATATGGGTTATAAATTGCCCGTAAGAGTAATCTATGCAGATTCTTGATACTAAAACCTTGGGGAATTAGAAAATGTTGCAGAACTTTAATAAATTATCCCTACTTTAAAATTACAAATTAAAGATCCATTTTCTGTTACACGCAAATCTAACAATTTGCCAAACCCTCACAGTAAAGTATGAGACTAGTAATTAGAAAACTGATAGACTGGAAGTGTTAAATGCAAAATGGAAGCCTTGCAATGATAGGTGTCTCTGAGATAAAAGTAAACGGATTTGCTGTGTCACCTTTAGAGGTTGGAACAGTGTACCTAAGATTGTATTTGTATCATTTGCAACTAAAAGAAGCAAGAAACTTCCCTGGGCCTCTAAAGTTAGCCTCTGAACTCCCTAAGTTAAATAAATGTGAATGCTGACAAACTAATTCAAATCAACTCCAAATGGGTATGTTGATGCATAACATTTAAATGCAAGCCATTTTTATTTAAAAGATCTTATGTGAATTTTAAATACTACCTTTAAGAACCCAGGCTTACAAAAACATGAGCTACAAGTTGTAACTGTCACTGGGTCATGCATGAGCTCTCCTGTTAGTGCAGTGCAGGCACGTTCCCTGACATTTCCTTACCTTTATTATTTTTTTGAACATTTCCTTCTTAACTCGAATGTTTTTACCTCTGGTCTTCATTCAGAGCTGAAATAAGTTTGTCATTTTTTGATAATCAGAAGACTGAAAAATCATATTTTTTCTTCTTATAAAAATCTGAGTGGTAAAGTGACTGACTGTAAGTGGAAAAAATAGATTTGAAATTCAGGAGTGAGCTCTTGGCTGAGGAAATTACTTTCAATATCTTGTTAAAAAAGGTTTCATTTGATTGACTTACTGGCTTTGGAATTACCTGAATGAACAGCATTCTTTTTTATCCCTCCTCCAATAGACAATGTGTCTTAGAAAGATGTTGTCCATAGAGGGCTAATTCCACTGTAAAATGTGTACAGAAGGCCTGTCCTTCATCAAGGGCAGACGTGCACCTTCAAATAAACTTCATGCAGCCAAAGAATAATTACAGTGGCTTTACAGTACGTGCCACTGTTTGAGGCACTGTATGCAGCCATCCTTACTCCTTTGTTAATGCAGAAATTCTTGGAGTTCCCTGGTGGAGCTGTGGCCCTGTTGTTCCCAGCGTGGTTCTCCCTTTGCCAGAGAGCCCGTGTAATTACAGGTATTTTAACAGGACTGAGCTCTTGGGAGCTGACAATATGCCTCACAGCCTATGTTTGGTAATGATGCTAGAAGGTTAAGCCTGTGGTGAATACACAAGTGCAGATTGAGTGCAGTAGATTTTGTCATTTTAGCTTAGACTGACCAGGGAAGGAATACACAAAAATTCTGTCTTGAAAGGAAATTGTCTCTGGAAGACAGTTGTCAGGAAGGAGAAAAATATTCTAGTATGATCGTGGCTAAACCAAGAGGCCTGCTTATCCTGACTTTGCCTGACACTGACATTTGAGTGTTTTACTGTGTATAATCATGTTTTTTATAGTACCTAACTTTATGCAGTACTTGAGCAAAGTCATCCATCTGGCTAAGTAAGGTGGCAGTGTGATGTGAGAAAGTAAAATCAAAGAAGATGCCTCCAAAAAGGCTCATATTTTGTAATAGGCAGATAAAAGGAGATGGTGACAAAAAACTACTGCTTATTTCTTTTGTATGCAAAGGGGCATGCATATAAGACTTACTTGTTTGTGAACAGTGAGCATACATGTAAGCAAAATTCTGCATGCAAACAGGAATTACACAACATTTTCAAAATGGTCCTTCTGGCCTTGTATTTTCGCTCCAGGAGTTTCAAATAACATATAGTGAAGAAAGAGTATAAAAAGATGGAAAAGATTGCATAAATACGCCTACAATATTCTCTCTGTCGCCAGCAATTTGTTACTTGGGAATTCCCAAGTCACAGCTGCCATCTTTGAGCTTAAGCATATTTTAGAGATTTCTGTATTGCACAGTTGTGCAATTGCTTTTGAATTAATTCAAAAAATGTGGACATCCTTATATAATTAGTGTGAGATCCACAGTACACATGTTGCTACAATGGAGTGAACTTTTGATGCCCATCACCAAATTTTCCTCTTTCACTGTAAAGCTTCAGGGAGCACACAAACTGAATTTCTTCTGGTGAAACTTAAGTGGAACTTGTGCTCCATGTGCGTCTTTATTTTAAATGAAGTGTCTCTCTGAGACACATTCCATGAGCAACCTGTCCCTCAAGAGACTCTGTAAGCAGGATATGCACAGTTTAAGAGTATGAAGCATATTTTTTTCTTAATGTATGCAATAGATCGGACTAGAAAGCTACCAGCTACCACTGTGGGGTAAAATTCCTTTTAAGGAAATTTCTAATTTATAATAATTAATTATTTAAATACCTTTTGCTAATCTTCGGTCTTCTCTCTCTCAAACATTTGCAAACCTGTCCTGCTGTTCCATAGTGGGCATCAGCCACATGGGGAAGCGATGAGCCTCTAATGTGCCTTGCATCATCTTTGGTATTGCTGAGTTGCCATCTCGTGATTCCTAGGTTGTTTTTATCTTGGGGTTTTAAATCTTGGGATTTAAAACCTTTAAAACCTAATGGTTTTAAACCATTATTTTTCCCTCTTGAATCACTGAGCTGCTGTCTTCTACCTTCTCAACAATTACACTGCTGTCTGTGCTTTTCCTTCTCTTATCTTACGTAATTTTAGGTTACCTGATGTTGCTAACACTTCCCATGAATAAACCTGAGCAGATGTCTCACAGCTGAGTCCTGCAGGCAGCTGAGTCCCTGGGCTGGGGGGTGCACTGCCAGCAGTGGGGGCTCAGTCCTGGAACCACACTAGAGGTAGGCAGAAGTGAAATAACCCAAAGTCTGTGGCATGTGGGTGTCTGTACTCTGCGTTGGTCCTCACTGCGGCTGGTGTTGACGCAGCATCCATCACTGATACCCTTCCACCTACAGCATTTGGGAGAGGAGGCGAATGAAAGACCAGAGCTGGTTGCGGTGTCTAAGCTGGGGACATCAGGCATCAATAGAATGGCATCGTGACATTTTCTGGCGTGCTTTGTGTTTCTTTCCTAGTAACACGTAACGAATTTTTTTTCACTGTTAATGAGCAATGAGTTGACTTTCTTGTTGGCTCCCTCAAAGAACTCCAGCAGAGCTGGGAGGCATGGTTTCCTGCTAAAAATAACCCAACTAATCTTCACTGATACATCACACAACAAATTACAAGAATATATATGCAGGTTTGAGTTACCATTCCATAAAAGATTTCATTTTAAAAAGAATAAGTTACTGCTTTTTCTCATAACATGCGCAAATACCTTAATTTTGTCAGTATTTTTCATAAAAAAGGATACTATTACATACTGTGTCTAATTCCTAATAATTTACTGTTACTAAACATGTAGCGTCAGTGACTGCAAAAGAAAATAGAATACATAAGAAATATAAAAATGGTGCAGTTTTTAGTCTGTGCACAAAGATATCTTACAGAGAAATATCTCTAAGTCTCAGCTCTGCCTTGAATATTGAACATATTATAGTGTAAAAGAATATATTTTAATGCATTTGTATTAATTTGTTATGGTAAATTTATTAGACATAATACATATAAATGAACTATGGTGTATCAAATCAATTAGTATTCTTAAGCGTTAGTCTCTAGTTATTTATTCTGAGCCCACAAGCAATGAAGTAGATTTTGAGGAGTTTTTACAAAGCTACAGTGTTTTGTGGCCTAAGTTTACAAAATACTGGAGAAAACTGTTATTAAAAAATAAAAATATCCTTTAAAATATTTATTGTATCATTATTATAATTAAAAGCATAAATCTTAAGTGAAAAGAAATTAAAACCTATTATAATTCATTTTTCTTCCCCTTCTTCCTTCTGGGGACATCGGAGCAGCTGTAATTACTGTATGCAAGCATTTATGCTTGCCAGGGAGAAGCTAAATACATGTAATTGATAGCAACGGCTCAGTTTCTCAAGTGAGGAGAATGAGTGCTTGTGCTTACATCCAGTAATTGCAGCCAGTTTTCCCTTCCCAATCTGCAGCAAGTGACCTTGCCGTGGCTGCAATGAAAGATAGCTCTTTCCCTTCTTGGGGGAGTAGAAAATGGATAAATCCAAAAGAATGTGGAGCTTGCAGAAATTGGAGTGACTGTTTTCTGAATCAGGAAGCAGAAGGTATGTCACTGTCGTCTCAATAATCTCTCTGTCTTTGTGTGTCCTTAGTTTGCTTTAGGTCTAGCCTGTTGTCCGTCTAAAAGATGGGCGCCCAGAAGAGTGTGAACTGGATGTAGGAAAAGGATGTTCACATTTGTTATATGTCCCTTTCTTTCCATTTTCTAGGGATAGCGAGATGGTAGTAAACGTCCTCCTAAAGATGTCTTTTTCAGATTGCAGACCATCCAGACCACAGATCCTGGTTTAGCTCCGCTGGTTTGAGGAGGGAAGTTAGGGCAAGAGAGCCAGAAACAGGGTGTGTACCCAGCAAGGATCTTCCCTGTGCATCTTTCCGCAAGCAGCAGTTTTAAGGCATTTTGAGCCAGAGTTTGCATCTGAACCATCATTTTCCATTACCACCAAAAGTCTAAATGTCTATTTATACTTTTGGCTTCCTCAACATTCAGTGAAAAAAAGTTCTCAGATTATCTATTACTTTAAAATCCAGTGCCTGATGATATCACTGGTTATGCTCCAAGAGACAGTGAATAATCACCCTTTTCGTTTTCTCTACCTCATTCACAAGGTTATAGACCTCCTAACATTATCAGTCACTGCTTTCATGTAACAAAGAGAACAGGTTTATGCAGTTTTTATGTGGAAGGTGTTCCATACCCCTAGTCCTCTTTCTCCATCTCTGTAATTTCTCAAGATCTGCTTTTTTTCCCTTTTGAATATGAATGGCCACAATGGCAACTGGATAAAAGAAGTGGGCACAGCAGACTTACAGAGCAGCGTAGTGGGGTTTTTTGTTCTCCTGAATTAGAAACATCAGTCTTAGAGGCTAAATGCAAGGTGAGAGGAGTTGTTCTGAGTTCAACTTCAATGTTTAAATGAGTTAGACTAGCTGTGAGAACAAAAGTTTGTAACCTGTGGTGCAAGGTGGGAGTACTTACAGAAAAGGGATGAGATCACTGGTTCTTAAAAGAAAGAAAAGCAATTTATTACCTCAAGAAAGTGGCAGCATTGGTGGAAGCTAGCTGGGAATTTAATATAGCCCAAAAAACTAATAAACTTATTGAATCCAAGATATTTAGGGTATGAGCTTTTGTTCTGAGACTTATCTTTAAAAGGCTTTGGGTAGATCTCCTCAGGTCATCAACACTGAGACATCAGAGAAGAAGCTGTTGTTTTGTAAGATGTGTTTTCCCACTGATGATGGTATTTTTCTATCCTTTATCAAGGGCAGAGTTTGTTCTGGTACAAAACAGATGTTTAGTGTTAGCACTATTGGTGCATGCTAAAAGGGTGTTTGGTACGTTACATTAAATGTATCGCCGGCAGTGCAGATAAAGGAGTTTGGATGGTTTTTGTAGGAGCGGCACTTCTGATTGCAGGTATGGTCACCAAGCCTTGTGTTTGCTGCCCTGGCATGAGCTGGTTCCAGTAGCAGTGTATGGTTGTGTGGGGAGAGTCTGTTCTTAATGAGGAGATTAACAAAATTGAGGGATTGCTTGAGCAGTAGGAGCAGATGTTTTGAAAAAAAATAAATAAATACATTAAGTAAGATCATTTTTCCATGTGGGTTATCATTCTTAAATGATTTTTCTGTATCGCTTCCCCAGGAAGGCTGTATGTGGCATCTGTGGATATATGACAGTGTGAGGCTTCTTTCTCCATCAAAGCAAGTTCGCACATGGCATTTGGAAAGCTCATTTAAAGCTGCCCATTAAAGTTAACATACTTAACACCCCCTGTCTGCTCAACATGGTGTAACCGCATGACATAGTTAGGTTGAACTTAAAATTACTGTTCTCGGCTTGTAGTAAGCTTTGAAGGCTGCTGCTACTGCTAAGAACTGAGGAAGAGTCAGAAAGTCTGAACCCTTTTTAGTTTTTTCCAGGACAATGAGATACTACTGGTTATGAAACTGCCATTGCCTTTATCTGGAAGTCATCACAGCTACGACACGACCAGTAGTATTCCCATGTCTAGTTCCCTTTTTGACCACTGCTGAGAACTGGATTGCTATTTTTGAAGGCCTCATTCATGCTAAAATATGGTGGGGTTTTGAGTGGTAATGACGGATTTAGACTCTATTTTTCTGTATGTACAGTTATTTTTCCCAGTGCTTAACACTTTCTGTTATCTGAACTGAATTTCATCTGCTATTTTACCTTCAGTTACTTGGAACCATAATCTCCTGTAATTCTTCACAGAATTAGATCTTACTTAGATCTTACTGCCTTGAAAAGTGCTGTGTCTTCAGCAGTCTTCATCATCTCAGTGTTCTGCCCCTTTCCCTCTCCTTTATGGATCCGTTGAAAAGCAGAATATCTGAGGGATCCCTCTGGTAGCCTTGTTCCATTGTTAAAACCAACCCATTACGCCTCCACTTTGTTTCCCTTCTTTTACTGCTGATTAATCTACAACAAGAGATTCTGGGAGGGAAGCATATTTGCCAGGTAACCTCTCCGTGAGCCGCAGGTAGAGGCTGCATGCAGGTCTCTAGTATCCATTCCATTGCTGGGTCTGGTTTCCTCACAGAGCCTGAGTCAGCAGAGGAGGATGCTTCCATACAGGGCTTATATGATTATGCTGTTTTTCCCATTCTTTCTAGATTTTCCACTGGACTAAAATAAATAATCTGAAGTGTATAAAGATACAATTTTCATTGTAGGTATATCCCATGTAGGTGGAAGTAAACTTGTACCATGACTGAATTCTGAAGCAAGATAGCAGTAGATGCATGGATTTTGATGGTTTCCAGCTTTAGCTGTTGAGACACGTCTATTGCAAAAACTTGCTATTTAGATTTGTGTGTACTCCATTTTACCTGGTCAGTAAAATTCATGCTGTGGTAAACCATGAAGATGCTAGCATACAAGAATGAAATTTTCATGTCTGTGTTGAGTAGACACAAGAATAAATGCAACAGATCATATTCCAGGAGGCCCAGTGTACCTACTTTAAAACAAAACAAAATGATGTTAGGATTAGGGTAATTGCAGCGGTATGGTCGCTAGCTGTAAAATTATATTTTCTTCCTTCACTTCTTTAAGTGTTATTGGGCTTACTGAACAATTTCAACTTCTGAACGTAGTTAGAGAGATGATAAAAATGAGAAGTGAGTTAAAGAAAAGTGTTAGCATGAGAGTATTTCTAACTCCCAGTACTGCCATTTCCAAGCTGTGCAGCCTGACAAATGCATGTATGGTGGCTTTTCTTTCAAGCACCGGTGACATCCAGTGGTGGCATCCACTTAGACAACCCCAGGTCTGTCAACTTGTAGATTATCCAAAGATCTGTAATACTCAACCATTTGAAGTTGGCAACTCGGGATTGTTTTACTTCCTGACCCAATTCAGCTTATCTCTGTTTTATTGTTTTCATTTTGGTGTAACAGTGTTTCTTTTATTGCTGCATCGACAATGAGGTTCAATGAATGCCTCCAGCTGGCATTGCCTTTTTTGTTGCTCTGCGTGATATCCTAATTGACATCGTATTCTGGAATCTGCTTGAGATTATGAACTGTATACTTTAGCAAAAGACTCTAGGATCATTAAGATTGCATAGTTGACTTCCCGCGGTGCTTATTAGGGATGAATTCATGTTTATTTGTAGTGTTGACAACGGAAGCTGAAACCATGTATCCTTTTACTTTATTTCATTTTTAACACTTTATTGTGAAGTAAAAATAGCTGAGATTTGTAGGAAATAAAATAATACATAATAGAAATCTTAAATCTCATCTAGTTACAAGCCATTATTCCTATATTAGATTTCTCTTCAGGTTAGTAACGGGTTGTGCTCAATTTTGTATTTGGTACTCAGTGTTAGCAAGACAAATGCAGTTAGGATGTTAATTGTCACACTTACTAGAAGATAATTTCATGGCAATAGTACCTGTCTGGCATTCAGCTGTCCTTTAGATGTATTATATCAATTAGAAGGACTGACTTGTTTTTAAATGCATACATTTTCAAAAATAATTTTAGCAGTTTGTGAGGTTGCTCTTTCCTGTTTGAGATGTAAATGACACCAGAATCTGTTTCAATTAAATTCTAGATTCTTCTCTCAGTAATTTAGTGTTGTTAGGTCTGTGTACTTGCAGCAGAATTGAGAGTATTGTTTTTTAGTAGGGCTTTCAGTATTAAAAAACATGAAAGTAGCAGCTCAAACAGAACTTATGGGCATTTATTTGCCTTTTTCCCCAAGATACAATCTTTCTGAGATATTAATGAAGAGGTCAGAGTGAGAAGTCATGTCTTTATTCCCATTTTTCAGCATCCTTTTGTTGAATGCCGTCTTCTTTTCTGAGGGGGACCCTAACTAAGTATGATAGAAAATTAAACTGAAGACCAGACCCTGTCATTAAATCGGAAATAGTTTGAGAACTATGCTTTTACAAGCTCTTTGTCTTACTCTTTGTGGGTTTGCTCCTAAAAGGAATAGAAGATACAGATCCTATCAATTTTAACGTGGCAAAATATTAAGAGCTAGGGACTGGGCTCATCACATCTAACTTTATACATCTAACTGAGGTACACGAGGTAGATGTATAGTCTCCTTTGCCTCTGTGAGAGGGGGAAAGTGAAAGAAGACAATCAGCTACCTACTAAGAGGTTTAGATCTTAGGTAGGCTGATCTGTTTTCTATATGGGCAGATCTCTGTCCTCCATCTATAGTTGGTGTCTTGAATGACTCTGCTCTTAAGTTTGTCATATCAGGGCTTCAGGATGCGCTTCAGAGTATTGGCCTTTGCTTCTAGATTATGCAACCATAAAAAATAATGTATTTGAAAAATTACCCATTAAAATGTGATTCCCAAGCACTAACTTGATTAGTTTGTAAAAAAAATGCATGTTTAAAAGCATTAGCTGTTTTTAATTAAGCTTTCAAACCATGAATGCTTTTTTGAATAGATAATTTAATATAGTGCAGCATTTGTTTTTCTTTTCCACTGAGTCCATAGAGCATTTAAATAGCTATTATAAACTATAGGATATTACAGCTTCAATAGCAAATCTGGGGGTTTGTGTTGGTTGTTTATAGCCCAATTTTAGGGATAACCAGTGTCCTGTATATTTTCTAGTGAAGCAGAACAAATGCTCCCCAACTAAAAAAACTCTTGGTGTAAACCTCACAAATTAGGGCCCTGTAGCAATGTAGGCAGGTTTCTAAATTATTTATCAAACTGTTAGTGTTGTTATCTTTGTTAGATTCAATTATATTAACAGTAACAATTTAGTGGAGAAATCTGTTGGCAGAGAGAAAAAAAAATCAAAACCATGTATAAGCTAAATGTCTTTACTGATGAAATACATGTCATTTTTAACAACATTCAAAATTTCTCATATTCCCAATTCCAACATGGCAGAAAGGGTCACAGCCCAAATCATAACATCACCTGAGGGAAAAGCCCCAAAGAGCATTTTTTTAAATGTCTTTGTCTTCAAATGTGCTAATGTACATTTGTTGGCTGCTTATATTACATGTATGACTGCCCTGCAAATCTGAGAACCAGTATTCCTTTGATTTGATGTAACTTAGTTTGTATTCTTACGTCAATTATATGAAATATTATAATGTTTCATTGCATATGAAACATATGTAAGGTGAACAATATGAAACTGAAAAAAAACCACAAAGCAAGTTTTATTATGAAAGCTTACCAAATTTTCCTCAACTTAAAACATATTCCAAATCCTAGCAGATTAATGCATCTCAAGCATTAGTATACTAATATCTAACTGAGAGAAGACAGCTGTTCTCCACACCAAGGGCAAAAAAATCTTCCAATGTTGACTGTAGGAATTTCTAATTCCATAGGTCTTCTCCTTTTCAATCCCACGTTCTTCTGTCAATTTCAACAAAATTACTAACCCTTAAAACCTTACATGCAGGCAGCTCCTCTGCAGCACAAAGGCAAGGTGGCTTAACTGTATTAACAATAAATAGGTTTTGTCTGACTGTTCCCAGGATAAGAGCTGTTGTGTACAAATAGGAGTAGGGGAAAAAAAGATGCTGGGTTTCTGGACCTATGATGGAGATTAAGAGTTTATTCATTCTTTCTGGAAATCTGGTAGATGTTTTCTCAAAAAAAAAAGAGATGTAAAATTTAAAACCAAAATTGCATACAGAAATTTCAGCCCTAAGGAAAAACTAAAGCACCAGACTCACCAGCATGGGTAGTCTCTTGGAAATTGTCTTTCCGTTCACCTCCTAACTCAGTTAAAAGTATTCCTTTCAATCATCATGTACTATAGCATTTATTGTGTATTTTGATTCATTCATCAAAAGCGCACGTTGTGGCCAGACACATTAAAATTGAAGCAATCAAATAATTTACAGTGACAAAGGACTTAATTTTAAAAGGTACTGAACATCTACAACTACTGCTTACACCTGTTGGGACGAAACATCAGATTATGAGCATTCCTGGAAGTTGCTGTTTGGTAGGAATAGCAGGAGTCCAGCACCACTCTGTATTAAGCCAGCGCCAGGAAAAGTTGCATTCTATTTGCATTATAAAATTTTAGGCTATTTTCATGAGTAAGGACTGCACATTCTCCCAGAGCTTTAGGGAGAAGCCATGAAGTTTGCAGTTTGACCCTCTTTATCTTTAACCTTCTTCAGCAAGAAGTAAAAGGGATTTAAAAGACAACCTGTGGCACTTAAGTAATTTTCAGTACACTACAACTCGTATATGTTGCATTTTTTCCAAACAGACCCTTAAGGAAATTTCTATTTCATAATAGTTAATTATTGAAATACCTTTTGCTAATCTTCAGTCTTCTCTCTCTCAAACATTTGCAAATGCTTTTCCATAAAAGAGGTAATTGCCCAACAGTTACACAGTTACTGAAATTACTGTTTGCACCAAAATTATTTAAGAAATACATGAAAGTGTTATTGAATGCCGCTGAGCAATGGCACTAATACAGTTACTGAAAATCAAAGCAATCAAAGAAGGGACTTCATGCTCCACTCCTGAAACTGTTCATCCTCCAGCTTAAATGAACAAAGCTCTATTCAGATCAATTTAGCTATGACTAAGTGTCCAGATTCAATCTAAATGATTATGCATAAGGATCACTGTAAGGTGCCAGTTTTGTGCAACAGTGCCACTGGTAATAAAATACAATAAAAGTCCAAATGTGAATAGCTATAAATAATTGAAGGGAATAAAGTGAGGCATGGAAAGATTTCAGTTAGTTACATAGTGAAGTTTGATACCATTTACAGTAGTATATTAGTCTATACCATCTAAATGAAAAAGAGTCCCATCCTAGAAAACACCATTGCAATTACCTGATGGCCTGCTTTGCCAATGGTCTTCTTCAGGAGATGTTAAGAGGGGATTAGGGCAGAATTGCCATCAGTGTTCTCTCTACTATTTTTAACCCGCTCAGGACTTGGTTTCTAGTGCTGTGTAGCACATTTCTTAAGTTTCCTCCATGTTTGCAGTGGGTTTAAAAACAAAATCTGATTGTAATTAGCATTGCTAAAGTGGCCTGCAGGTCTACCAAACCCCAGTAGGTGGATATGGGCAGACTTTTGTCACCAATGAATAATGCAAAAGAGCAGACTGGAGGAGTGTGAACTTTGCCAGAGTGCCTGATTAGCCTGCCCTTAAGGTCCTGCAAAAAGACCATCACTGTCATGTCTGATGTATTATGACAGCGAAGAAGTGGACTGCAAAGGCATCACAACTATCTTCCCCTTGGGAAGAAGTGGCTTATACTGCAGCAGGTATGTAAGTAATTTTTTGTCCTTTCTTGGATGACCAGCCTCCTGGGCTTTCTTCTTACAGAAAATGCCCTTTCATGAGAACATCCAACATTGGCTGATGACTACCACAGTCAATTTCTGGCAGAACAGTGAGAACCTGTCTCCTGGAAGCTAAGTATTTGAGACAGGCACAGGCCAGTCAGAGCTTGGCAGCTACAACAGGGTAAGTCTGGTTGCTTAATCCTGGAGCTTGTTCTGGTGGTGGGCTAAGGAAATATTTCTTCTTTCTTAGTGCCAGAGACCAGAACAAAACAGACTGTAGGATCTAGCTTCCATCACTGGTGTCTTTTTTGTCTCATTTGTTTTGGGTTTGTTTTGGCATTTGTAACACAGATGATCATGATGAACAGAATGTCAATTTATCCCTGCAAAAAATAGTTTCCTTTTGTGAGACAAGCTGTGGGTTCATATGAATCTTTCATTGTGTTAAAGAAAGATATAGGCAATTTATCGTTGGGGAATTGTGTGACCTTGTACACTTCATGAAATGGATAGAGTTCTGATTTAATCTCGTGATAGCATTTTATTTTAAATTGTAGAGACCGACCTTTTTATTGTGCTTTTGCAAAATAAGCAGTTGCTCTACTGAGACATTTAAAAGGAAGCATGTAGGGGAAATCCTTCACTACAAATTGAATGACAAGACAAAATTAGAGCCTCAAGAGGGAACTAAAAGGCCTTGTACCAATTATCTATACAGAAATAACTTTCTAGTTTTTATTACCTTACCACTAAATGAAAGTTCATGTTAATGTGGTTACTTTCTTAGTAAAGTAGTTGGCCAGGTCTTCAGGCTTAACCAGTCTGATTTGGTGTCAAAGACAGGACGTGATGTTGATGATGAAACATAGAATGATAATGCAAAGAACCTTGAGATATGGAACCATGGCTGCTGAATTTTTAGTTATCCTGAAAAGTCAGGGACTATAGCAGGATTTTTTGAGTGACATAGCATTTTGAAAAAAAATACAACATAGAGCTCTTTGAAGATTTTCAGTTGGCCTAAGCTACGTAGAATACTTTAGCTTTGGAAGAAAGATGAGGCAGGATCACTAAATGAATCATCTGCACCTGAATGAATGTCACTGTAGATGCATATTTTTTCTTGAACTAAGTACTACACATATTTATAAGCATTTTAAAATTATTTGTTTATTAAATACAAGTATTGTTCTAATTCTTACAAGTATAGAAAAATATAAGATGAGTTGCTAGATAGTGGAACACTTTCTATCTGTACAGAATAATGACAATTAAGTATTGGCAGGAGGTCATCTAAAAGAGGATAGACTTTTCTCACTATCATTGTTTTCCCTTAATTTTCTTAAACTTGTAAAAGGAGAATAGTTCTGCATGTTAGTATCAGTAAAGATAGAAAAATTTTAACTCTTTCATTGCCAAATACAATGATGGAGTCTTCACAAGCAAGATTGGCATTAAATAAGCAAAACACCAATATTTTTTGTGCATCTATTTTACTGTATATATACTTTTGTCTCTTTTATTCAATAGATACTTTTACAGGCAGTTTAGGAGTAGATATTGTAGAATGTCTTATACACTAGCAGTAGATAACATCAGGTAATGGATATCTAAAATTATGGATATCTAAAATGGATATCTAAAACTAACTTTTGAACAGCTACCTTTGTAATGAAAATCATCTTCCCTTGTAAATGATTGGTAGGTCAACACAGGCTGTTAAAGATGAACCCATTGCAGAAAGCTAGGAAAGAAAGTGTGTGCGTTTGCTTTATTTTGCTGTAACTTACTGAAACTGGGACAAACAAGCTTGGCATTTGGAACTGAACAGTCCCCAGCTGCTTTCATGACGTAGGAGGCTTGCCACCAGACTACAAAAGCATGGATAATACCTCAGCGATCGTCCCGGAGATCTTCTCTGGCTCTGCAAATGGAACTTGAAGTTTGGCTGACAATGCCCATAATGATCCTCTGGCTGGAAGCTCACACAGAGCAACACAAAGTTTTAAACTCTTCATTTCATTTTCTTTCCTGAAGACATGCACAGAATGAAAGTTAGCCAGTTCTATTCAGAAAACACCATCTTCACTTAAATGTACTAAACTGTTGGATGCAGTAAATTCAGAATGGCTTTCCATTACCTCATCATATCTAATGCAAATTTTTATGGTCTATAAAAAGCATCTATTCTGAGTCTTTTTCCCCTTGTGAACAAGGTCAGCTTTTTGTTTGCCTTTAGAAGGAGATCATGCAATTTCTCAGAGCCTGCAAGTGTGGACTGCTTGGCAGGGGAAGGCACACCAGGAACCAAGGCAGTGTCCTCAACAAGACCACCACCACCCCTCTTTGTTCTGACCACTTCCCCAGCTTGGACACCCACACATCAACTCATTACAGTCCCTGTTTACACACACACAGCCTGCCATAACAACCTTCCCCACTCACCTCTCATACGTTCACACACATGCAAACATACAAATCCTTTTGTTTCTTCGTCACTTAAACTATACCCATGCTCAGATGTATGTGTACGTAGACATATAGCTCTCTGCCTAGAGCTGAAGAATAGCAGAGGAGGTCCAGTGATGGAGACCACAAGTTGGTTAAGCGTCCAGATTGCCAGACAGATTTGCAGTGATGAGGCAAATCCAAGGTCAAGTCAGCGAGGCAAGGTCAGGGCTGGGCACGGGTGCCTGCAGCATTGCTCTGGCAGGAGCCCGAGCTCAACATGGCCTCCAACCCAAGGAGCAGTGGAGGCCTCAGGGGAAGCTTCTCACAGCCTTTTCTCATAACCGGGTTATGAACCCTGTGAACTGTGTTCAAATACGTGTGCAAACTACAGAGATACAGGTTAAGAATGGCAAAAGTTACTTTTATAAGGGGCATTCCTGCTGTCTGTGATAAGCATTGATTTTTCGTATGGCTGGAAATCGGATTGACTCTGTGTGTCTCTGAGCAATTCGCCTTAGGCTTTTTAATGGCAAATTTGGCACAGCAGTCATTTACCGATGCCTTTCATGAGGTCAATTGAGTCCTCAATAAGTATTTTATAAATGTAAACTTTATCAGTCAAATCAGTTTTGAGGTTTAAGAGTGTGTATAGTTCTAGTTTTCTTTGATATTAATGCACTCTTTTGAACTTTGAGATACGTTGATGAAACGAAATCTTGCATCTTAACATTGTAACTGAAATCAGGTGAAGTTTAGAATACCAAATATTCCGTATAGACTGCATTTATAACAACAATAGGTGGTTGACTTCTTTCCAAGTAACCTGCAGCCTTATCTTTAATATTCCTCTTATGTGACACAGGTTCTCATTGAATATTTAAAATGGTGGAAGAAATGTAATTTTGTTTAGATGATCATTAAATTCTTTGGAGAGAAACAATTTTCTGCTGAAAACCTATGTGATCAATGTTGTTCTACATCTACATCATTAATTAGGATTGAAATAAAAGTTAATCTATTAATGCAGAAAAAAAAATGTACATATGTAATTCATATCAATGATATTTTATTTTTTTTTTCTGTGAGATAAATTCAAAACAATTTCTTATACTTCTGCTTAGATTTCCTGGAATTAGAGTTCTTCTCCTAACTGTCTCATCAGACTAAGCCGAAAACATCTGTAATCTTAATTTTGGAGAAATCTGTTATATCCGGTGGTTCTCAACTATGAAATTTTTCTCAAAGTGCTGGTTGGTTGCATGGTTTTAAGGTTTTGTAATGCACAGGTATGAACCTAGCAGGGAGACAGGGTCCAGTACAGTAGAATGGACAATATTTCATTGTCCGATTCGTTATCCTGTGAAGTAAAATAGAGATTAGAAAACCAGGGGTTCTGTGAGTGGCAGAATTTATGGAACATGGTGTTTGCATTATCTGATCCGTGGCTAAGATGTCCCTGAGTGACCAGTCTTATGCATGTTCTTTCTTACTGTGGCTGTATGCCATTCCTGCCGTTCCCTTAGGCACACCTGTCATGGAAAAGTACATTTTTCCATGACACTTTTGGGTAACTTACGTCCTCCAGACTTCTGTCAACTTTGGTTGAATTACCAGATTCAGTTGAAATACCTTTAGTGAAGGTGTAAGTTACTGAGGAGGAAGAAACTCTCAGAGAGATAGAGACACACATACAAGCAGATTGATTGCTTGCAGCTCCTTTCCTTAGGAAACTGGTCTAAAAAAAAAGGTGGTATTTTTGCAAAGATTAATTTGATTTTGACATACATTCTAGCCAGAGGCTGCTGTAACAGGTCAGCATTTGCTGTGAGCTGACAACAGATGTGAAACAGAGAGAAAGAAGGGAAAGAAATTTGACCAAGAACTTCAGCGTGTCTACCATGCATATGGTACAGGAGATTGGGGCTTTACGTTACCTGTAGCTGGCATGGTGAGGGGAGGAGAAATTGCCAACACCTCATGGAAAGTACGCATAAGAGAAGCATTTTGATGGTATCTGGCAGGCAGAAGTCTGTTAACAACCTAATCTTTTCTAGGTCTACTTTCTTTTTTTTAGTGGCTTGTTCTTCTGGCAGGAGGTCTCATGAGCTTTTGGAATTGGAGTGCGCCTGCTTTCATCATTTGTATAATGATTTATATACTGATGTAATCTTCTCTTTTTACGTGAAATTAAGTTTTAGGATAAGCTGGTAAAAAGTGGTTTATTTTATTTCTAGTGGAATATTTTGAAAAAAGCTGATAGTTTTCTGTGTGGTGGGAAGCAGTATACCAGACATGTTGGGAGCTGCCAATGTTGAAGGTTGCCTGAGGTTCTACTTCTGCGTAATCTGGATAATACAAGCCACTCTTTTCTGATAGAAGATATTTGTGTTATGAATGCCCAAATCTGCTATTATTTACTGTCAGCTGCAAAGGCAGGAATACTCATTGTGATGCAAGTTGAAGAACAGGAGGAGTCGATGAATACGTTGTCTGAGCTGTCTATCATCCAACCCTTGCGCAGGCTGGCCTCTAGTGGCACCACTCATTCCCTTCCCCAAAGGACTCAGATTTTATACTCATTCCAAGAAGAAGATAAGTAGATGACTGAAAATTGGTGATTTTCAATTATGTTTTTCTCCACTGCGTTTTTACATATAGATCAAATCAAATCAAACGCCTTCTGCTGTGAATTACAAAACCAGCAACACCATATGCACTGGCATGTTTTCTGCAAACTCTGAAGGAAAGAAATATGTAGATATTGTGTTAGGACTGCCACTCATTATAGAGTCTGTAAGTTGTTTTGCTCTAAACTGTTACAGGTGATAAAATTCCATCCGTGGGAGAGATCTTTGTCATCTGCCCATCATTGTTCACCCAGCTGAGGTACAGGGGGGCAGTCTATGAGCAAGATCCAGAGTAGGAGATGCCACGTGCTGAGGCTCACCGTCAGGACCGTGCGAAAGTCAGCTTTGTACTAAAGCTGTATCCTTCTACTAAACCCACGTTTATGGGATAGCAGGAAGCAACTCTCTCATTTGGCACAAGGCTGTGTAAAGAAAAGCTTGGGAAACCTTTGCAGGAAATGAACTGTATCTAATCCAGTTTGATATAGTAGGCAGCATATTATTAAGCCAAATCACCATGTTTATCCCTTTTTTCTTTGCACTCTTGTCCCTGAGGCCAGTACCCTTCCCTCCTCTGGGCAAGTTGTGCAGGGCTTTATAATTGGAGGGATCAGTAAACCTTCCCTCTGTCCCCTCCCCTCTTCTGCCCATGCAGCCTCCCAAGTTCATGCCAATACTGGTGAATAAGATGCAGTGCTCCATTAAAACCCAAATCACTGAAATAATGAACTGGAATAACTTGCCAGGGGCTAAGTGTGTTTTGTTAAGATACCAGAAAAGATCCGTAGACAAAGTCCACAGGGACCTGGTCTTTGCATTTACTCTCATTAAATGCAAAAGAAAAGAAAGGAAAACAGCACAACTACCAGGAGGCTTTCTTAATTTTATTTTGAGGCTTCTCTTATTTTCAGTATTGAATCCACTTTTCCTTTTCATCCAATTTTGTTTGTTTTCTGTCATCTTTCTGTCATCTTCCGTCATGTTTCTTCTTCCTTGCTTATCTTTTCAAGTGATGCTGGTCAGCTGAAATGGTAATTGGCTCCCTGTCAGGCCGATTCAAGGATTTGCAATTTATTTTTGCCTGTCACCTGTTGAAAAAGGACTGAAGATTCCTTTTCTGCCCACAAAGGAATCCATTAGTAACACAAAAGCAGCAGCTGCATCACAGGAGAGATGCACAATAGTTATATACATCACTTACTCTTTATCTGCTTCAAGACATTAGGACAGATTGTTGCTTTAAATTCTCTACCTGGAAAAAAGAAAAAGTCCATGTAGTGCTTAAAGTCAGCTGCGCTCTCTTTTTAACTCCTGAAATGACATTTCTTACCCCACAAAACCTTCTTGAAAAATTATTTCAAAGCAAAAAGAAAATTGTACAGCTAAGATGTAGTCCTAGTTCAGTGCTTCATTGCTTCAAATTTCAAATTGTATAACCTTATACAAAAGGTGTAGTAACACACTAGTAGATCAGGTGGCTTCTCGAAACACTTTAAAAATCTGAGATTCACTTAGGCTGACTTGGCTTCAGGTCAGGCTTTAGCATTCAGGTTACAATCTGAAGCCATAATGGTCTTATTGATGCAGAAAAAGCAGCAGCAGCCAACTTATTGGTCATTTCTTTCCTTATCCTCCACTTGTTATATTGCAGCCAGAAACATTGCAAATGTAAGTGGTTATGTTGCATTTCAGTTTTCATTAAAAGGAGGGAGAATTAATAAAAATAAAAGCTGTAAGATTTATAATTTGATTACAGCCAAGAAATCTGAAGAATGTTGTGGTCATTTTTTAAGCTTTTTTATTCTGTTCTTTTTATGCAGCATCACACTGGCAGGATACTCCCTATTGAGACTGTTTTCGCAATCTGCTAGCCTTCTTTAGTCTTTGCCAAATGCTGGTGGTGATGGGTTTTCAAACACCCTTTCCAGTGATGGAATTTCATATACCCTTTTCCTTTGCTTTTACTCCTTTCAGAAAAAGTACTTTCTGTCCTGGTAACCTGGTAACATCAGCAGTGCATGCAATGTGGTATGTTGAACTAATTGCCAATTAAATAATAGGGAAGGCCAAGATCTAACAGAAAATCATTGTGCACAGTTCATTAACTGCATTTCACAGAAGCAAAATCATGCCACGGGATTTTTAAAAACAGGTTAAAGGAATGAACAGTTTCTTCCTTAATACTGAATAGCTACATTGCGGAGCAGAATGGAAAGATGTTTAGACTAGTGGTTTCTGGGTTTTTCAGTTCTTTCCCCCCTGCCCCTGCAGATATCTGTACAATTCAGTAATTTCTGTGGATTAGTTTATCTTCTCTATGAGATGAATGGCTTTAAAAAAGACATGGGGAGTTTTGGAGATGATCGGTGTCTTAGCCCTATATCTGAATATGCCTTCTCTCATGTTCAATTGTAATAAACTATGCAATACGTATAAGATCGAGGAAAATGCTGCAGATGCCTTTCAGGCAGATTTTAAAATACTTGATGATATTTTAAAATATGACCATAGAGTACTTGGCTTATGACGAGTCAGTTAATACCTATAAGGAATTGTAAAGTGCTATAAGAGGAACCTTTTGTTTAGTAAACAAAGGTATAACAAGGGTGGTTCTTGATGCTATGTGTTCCTGGTGCTAGACAGATTCAGACAAGAAATGGAATAAGTGTGTGTGTGTGCATCTGAATGTGCTTGAATACAGGCAAAAATGGCCAAAAATAAATAAAATTTAAAAAAAGAGAGTTAAGAAGCGAGTTGTGTTTGGGGAGTCAGTGGAAGTGTAGGAGGTCCAAGAGTGAGCAATGTTTCATCTAGAGCAATGGGGTTTGAAATGTCAATGCTAAATACATTGGTGAGAATGGGTAAAATACTTAGAAAAAGGACAGGAGGGAGAGCCTAAAATAAAATCTAAAATTTATAATTTTTATAATAGATCTAAAAGCCAGTCTTGAAAAATTTCACCTTTAGAATTTGAAGTATCAAGATGAAAATTTCTCAAAATAAGCGCTTTGACATATGGTTTGTTGCATAAACTTAAATTTTACCATGGAGCTTGTTTTTTAAGAGAGAAGCAGTGACAGCTAGCCATAATACATTGAGGTTTATTTTTAATCTTGCTGCTGATGGAATGCTGAGTGGCTGCTGATTATAAAGATCTTTTTTCATGCAGGTAATTTATTTCTCTGTGAATTGAACATCTTTCAAGATAATTCATAACACGGTATCATCTCAAGTCATTTTGTTATTGATGTAGCTATTATAAAGAAGTTTTTTTTACAATCAGTTCTTTCTGCATTTTTGATCTCTTGGTCACAGCTTTGTTTGCAGTTTCCACAGCTGTTTGTAGTACTCAAACATGAAGGAGGTTGGAGGCTTTTTGCTTGTTAGGAGCAAAAAATTGCTGCTTGCTAAAAAATTATCTACTCTCAACCTCGGTGGAGCCTAGCAATTTAATTTGTGGTCTAACAGTGGCTTTTTCGTGAAAGCACTAAAAGTAGGCACTATAAAGTAGAGCAGAACTGGCGGTGCTAGCTTTGGGAACAGGTTGCCAGTCTAAAAACACAGGATCCCACTCTGCAGAAACACTGTGTCAAAGCATTATAATCTGCCTTCCTTCTGCAGCTCCAGTTCTTAAAAGAGAGAGAGCTTGGAGGTAGGTCAGTAAGTTCAACCAGCTGCCTCACTGCTTAGTCCAGTACTTTATGCTTTGCACGAAAGTATTTAGTAGTTATCAAAGACCTCAAGAACTGGGAATGTCACTGTATTCTTTGCTAAAATTTCACCATACACCCTGTCTAAATCATTCCAGAATAATTTTCTGGCTTTTTATTTTTATTATGCCTTTTTCTAATAAATTAAAGAATCTTTTTGTCTACAGTATTTTCAGCCCATATTTATGTCCTGTGGCCAAGATATTCTGTTCCTCAGTCATCTCCTTGGTACGCCAGACAGGTTGCACAAGGAAAAATCTTGCCATAACACATTCTCTCCACTCTTTTTGTATATATATGTATATTTTACATCTCCCCACACTTTTTTTTTAGTCTCTTTCAATAAATATCGTCCAGCATCATAATTATTTACACTGTTTCAATATGAGTCATGCTAGTTCCAAACAAATTTGCTTATTTCTAATGAGCAAATTCACATGACAACTGTACTACTTAGTCATTTAATCCCTAAGGGTCACGCAGTTCTTTTAGCCACAGCATTGTCCTGGAAACCCTAGTTAAATTACTTGTCCACTGTATCCCTGAGATGCTTTTCAGAGTTACTGCTGTCCAGAGTGCACCCATTCTGGTTTATGACCTCCATAATTTATTCCTTTCTGCACTGAATGCCGTGGTTTTTCTAAGCATTGAAGAACACTGTGGACACTTTGTTCTTATTGTTAATTGTGGTTCTTTTTAACTAGACTTTTTTTCATCTGCAAGTATAACAGGAATGATTTTACATTTACTTCCAAATAGCAGATATTATCAAGTTGAACAGGTCAAAAACTTCCTGTGATATGCATTTTCCTTTACTGTGTCCTTTCTTTGGCATTATTAGGTGGGAAATACCTGAGGCTTCTGAGCTTTGGTTGTATCATGCAGTTGTGTGCCTGCCTGGTAGCACAAACATCAATAAAGCTCTGAAAGGGAAGACATCAGAAAGGAAGTTTCCTACATCAAAGCAACCCTTAAAATATAGTCTTGCAAAGATGATTTTTAAAGTGTCTTCCTGCATTGAAAGAAACTGTTACAATGCCTGCTGTAAAAGGCTAACAAATGCTCTCAGACTTCTTCCACCTGTGTGTTTTTTTAAGATCTATGTCTGTTGGGAAGAGCAGAGGGTTATATAACGCATCAAAAATGAAAAATTAATTGAAATCTGCAAAATCAGTGACAACTTTGTGGTTTAAGCACTAAAAAAAACCCTTAGAACCATCTTCAAGATAAAGATTCAGTTTTGAATACAAAGATGTTCAAAATGTCTTCAAAATATATACAGATTTTTGTCAAATTCATTGAATTGTTTAACAGCAGCAGATTATCACTTCCAGATAAACCTTCTTAGCATTTAAAAGAATTACTTACTTGATAATGGGATACCAGTGTGAAGACTTAACTGATTTGGTATTTTAAATCTCATTTTGACGCTAGCCTGGTTATGTAGCTTTGATTTACAAATATATTGCTTTGCTCTTAGTGTAGTATTAATAACTGTAGAATGCTAAGTTTTTTACATTTAATTTTAGCTAAATGTTTTAAATCAAATTTATGAGATTGAGTCACATTTATTTCAAACATAATAGAAACCCAGACATCTTGATATTGGTCACTTAAAACTATCAGCTGACTGTTTCTCTCAATTTAATTCAAATATTTTTTATTTCCATGGTAGTTTGACATTCTTTGCAGGATAAATGCAAATTGCTAAATGCAAGCATTTTTATTAAAAACACTAATGATATGTTAGAACAAATAATCTTTAGATGTGCCATGAATAATAGTGGTAAAAAAGTATGAGCAACTAATGAAATCATCTGACACATTATAGGTTATGTACATAGCACTATATTATTTTGTGAGTAGCAGTCTTGTACATCAGTTATTGGTTTCTTCAAACTATATACCTCAAAACACACATCAAGACGGGTTTAGTGAAGGAAAGAAAATCTCCTTACTCCATTCTTTCTCCTCAGTCTAATCGCTTTTCTTCTAAGAAGACATGTAGGCAAGTATGAAGTGTATTCTCCACATAATTTACTGGAAGAGTATTGCAGTGTGCCTTAAATAATCTGCTCAACTGTAATCTCAAGTGTCAGATACGATAGCATAGATGAAGAGAGTTTTTCTTTTTGTCTGTATCAATAAATCCATCCTTGGCCATGTTACTGTAGTAACAGGCAAAAGGGGTTTGCCACATCAAACAGGAGAAATGTAACATTTATTCAATTCTCATGTACAGCAAAGAGGTATATTAAGGTACGTTATTTATCACTGTATTGCTGGTGGTTGGGCTGTCATTTGCTCTTTTCCTTGGGTGATAAATGTCCATAGAGTTCAGCTTATAAATGACTGAGTAGTCTGCTCATACCAAGCGAATTGGCACTGAAGTGCTATAATGCAGGCAAAAGCAGGAAGGAGGCTTCGTTGTTAGGGTAGGTCTTAAAGCTGTCTTTGGTACGCGCTCTGTGAGGGGAGCTGCTGCCTCCTGGAGTGAAGCATGTCTTCTGAAGCTCATCTTTTCATGAAAATCACATAACACTATTCCCATAGAAAACCTAACACAAGTTCCCTCTCAAACATTTAGCTTTCAACATCTTTTATGTCCCAGTATCTGATCTTAATTCTGTTTCTACTCTTAAGAAAGTGAAAAGCCGGAGTTAAATTTGAAAAGCAACAGCTTTGAAATGCACACGTCAAAATGATCACACAGAAATTATTCCTGAATTCCTGGTCCTGAGGTCCTAAACCATCACATTCTTTCATTTGCTCCACTGTGCTTCTATTTAAATCCTTCAGTCCCTATGTGCCATACTGACAAAGGACTGTAGGCTCCTGTCTCTCTTTATCATCTTGTTTCTGCTTAAGAGTCCAAAGAATGATCTGGAAAAGTTTGGTCTTTGGATCCTGTGATAGGTGACAAATATTGAAATTTCTTCACGTTGTTGATACTGTAATGAGAATAAGAAAGTTTTCTTATAAAAATAAGATGTCCAAGATTCTCAGAATGTTTCAGAAGACAATTAGTATCTAAGAAGATAATTACAGTACAAATGTTTTACATGAATTTTTTTTTATTGTAATATTTTGGGAAATAGAAAAAACAAATGACCAAATTTCTGTTGCCATAATGATTCATTTGACAGATGCATTAGCAGCCCAAAGAATGTCCTATACAGCAGGTTTTGCTAGTTATAAATAGCAATATCTTTCACATTGCCTTTTAAAATGTACTAATAATGCATGCTGGACTATGTTCTCATTGTCTCTCCATCAGTATAAAAGCACAGAGATGCCAGTGAAGATAATGATGCTATTTTAATTTCTGTTATTGGTTACTGTGAGTAACATTTTATCTGTTCTATGTCTGTCATTTCAGCTATACATCAGGGAGGTAATGTTATCAATTTGTTTTCCAGATAAATTGAATGTGGAAAGTACCTTACATGCCTTTCCAATTAAATTAGTTCAATTGAATATTTGAAGCAATTAAGAAAAGTGGAGCACTTTGGGGAAGAGGTCAGGGAAGAAGGATGAAGGCAAGCATGGCAGAAAGTATTAAAGCATCTGTAATTGCTTTTCTTTAAAGATGTTAATGTGTGGATATTCCTAATTTGTAGGTACACTAACATATCACCTGAGATATCAGGATATATACTGATTCCTTGGCTTTTACTGAGTAGAACAGTATCTGCATGTGATGATGGGCTTTCTCTTTCCTTACATAATGACTATATTGCCCTTCAATTGTGGGACCAGGCAATGAAAAATCAGAACAGTTAATATTGCGTGAGTACTTAAAATTGCAGTTTAAATGAGTAATCTTGTTTGTTGAGTAATTTTGGTCATATATAACGCCCAAATAAACCTAAATTAATTGAAAAATTAAAATATAATAATAATTCTATTATTTTACACAAAAGTTGGGCATCAAGAATTAGGAAGTATTACTCTTTGGCAAAAGCATTAAAAATTTAGGACATAATAGTGGAAAATAATAAAATTTCAGTACACTTTCACAAGAGTCTGTTCAAGTTTTAGTGAGCAAAGACAATGGATGTTGTAACATTTGAACTCTCTTGAGTGCTGAAAAACGGGAATAGTAAGCACATGAACCCAACACTGCTACATACCGCTCATACTTTCGGAGTAGAGATTTAGTCAGAACGGGTAGGATGCATGTTTTGAAAGGACTGTCTCTTTCAGATATGTACTTTGCTGCAGTTTGCATTATACCTGTTTTGTCGGAAGCTCCTAAACAGGGAAAGCCCCTGTGTTGCAGACCACATGTTCCTTGGTGTGAACGCTTCCAGGTCTGAATCAGGAGTGCTGTAAATACAGAAAAGCTGTGCAGGAGCTGTAGGCAGTTCTTTAACGGAGTCTGTGGGGATCTCATTTTATTGCTTGGAAGAATGTGGAGTTGCTGCAAGATGTTACGGCATTACTTTGCAATCAACACCTTCTAAATGAGAAGGTTATTTTGATTTCTTGGCATACCGCCATACTGAAATAGCATCTGTGAAAGAATACACTCATATGTTACATTCAACAGAGTAGTTACCAACTAAAACATTTATAATTATTTGAAATTAGTTTATTGGAATCGAATTACTTACTAATACAACTTCGATAACTAAAGACAAATGTCTTTTTTTTTGTGGCTGACTTGCCTAAAATGTATTTATCTACATATGGAAATGTATTTTTGTCACAACAGTATGAAACTTGGGACAAGATCTCTAAAGTGTAGTTTTCTAGGCTTCAGTCCTGCAAACTGATGAGGGCCTCCTGTGATTTTGCTGTCTGTGTTCATCCTATACTTAAATATTTGCATACACGTCAGTAGATCAGGCCTTTGACTCTCATATGCCTGTTTGGTTTTTCATTTAACTTTTTTTATCCTTGATATTTAAAACTAAAAAGCAAAGCAGAATGATTTAGATATATAAAATCAAGTGCTTTGCTCTTTTGACTTTATTTATAGACCTGTTAATTGCTTAGAAGTGATCTTAAATGGTTCTTTGAATTCAGTCATTAAACTGATTAGTCATACTTTTTATAATGTAAATACTCATTCTTTAAACTGTTTTCTATACAAGTAAACGTTATTGTTTTCCAAAGAAAAAACAGTGGTATTTTCAGATGTATTGCATTGCAAAGATAAAGCACTCAAGCATTTGTGGAGCCGATCCTGCACATCATTTCTGAATACATACGCTGGCACCCACACCATACGTATCTATTCCAGTTTCCACAGTTGCTGGCACCCTGAATATATGGGCCTCTGTGACCTGTGGACCCTTGTCCAGTTACACTTCTCAGACCCCTCACACTTCAGTCTCTCCAGTTGCTGCCACCATGAGCACCTGGGCCACTTGGGTTCATGGTCCCACCACAGTGATGGCACTTACACCTCCAAACATATGCATTCACACAGAATAGGGAGCCCCTCACCCAGGAAATTAGTCAGAGGTGGAATTTATTAAGAAAACAGGACACACTTTGGTGATCAGACCAAACAAATGTACTGACCACCCACTGCTGATATGCAATTGGTCACTCTTGTCCTCTTCCCCATCCATTTTTCCACCTTTGTTCTCCCCAACCTTGATTTAATCTAAATGCAACCATGACATCACTATTCTTTCTAATTAGCATGGGAAGATGTGATTTCTGGTGTCTCTCAGGTATAGCGGTTTTGACTCTGGGATTTATCCAAAGGCTTTTCTGATGGTACACATCCATGCATCCCCCCTTGCTGACTAAGCATAAAGAGAGGTTTCTATAGATGCTCTGTGCCTCTGAGGCTATACTGGGGTTTACAGAGAATACGTGCATGAAATGTATAATAAAAAACACATAACATATAAGTAGGCAGTAAACTAAGCTTTCAGAAAAAGGTGTAGGGTTTTGGGTTTTTTTCAGAAAAAATCTGAAGACTACAGAAACAATGCTTTAGTTGTAGGTAATTAAACCAATAGCAACCATCATTTGTCTTTTAAAATCTTCAGAATACAAATAAGTCTACCTCATGAGTAAGTATCCTTGAAAAGTAGTCTTTAAAACACAGAGGATCTTTGAAATGGTGGATGGCAGCTCAAAACTGTAAAAAATGCCCATGGATCTCACCAACAGCTATTCTGAAATGTTTAAGCTTAAAAACAAAAGGCACAAGTAACGTATTATTCCAAAATCCACCAGCAATTTCTAGTAAACATTGAATTGATTTTCCTTTTTTCTCCTTTTTGCAGCTGCTAGTCTGATTCGAACTGTTTATTCACAGGATGAAAGAGATGTTTTTAAGCATTCTCAACAGTTCCAAGTGATTGATGTAAATTTAAAAAAAGCTACTCTGATTTAGAGAGAGTTGCTAGGAAACATGCAGTTTGAAGATGAACTCTCCCACTGAGCTTGTCTTTGGCTGTACAATAGGAAGTATGTTATGGGGTATCCTGAGTTACAGATTATATGGATAAACTGTTAAAGTTTTATGTATATAAATACATCTGCTATGAACTTATTGAATACTCGATTCATTCACGTACCTTCATTTGCTGATGAATAGCAAGGTCTTCAAGAAAACGTGAAAATCAGATAGAAAATGTCAAGAGTGTGATAAGGATCTTCCTATAATCTTGTTTCATTTTTCTTAAACATCAAATGAATTTTTTCTTAGAAATGGGTGAATTTAAGATTTAATTTTAAGGTGATGTTCTGAATAGTCTGTTCTTTTCTTTTATAAACTTTAACAAAATTGAAACTCCACAAGATAACAGCAACTATACACTTGATTTTACTGGAGAAGTTAATGGGTTTTGTCCCTTGAAGGTTGTTGGCCAAAGTAATCAAAAAACCCTCTTTGTCATATGAAAGAATGCCCAGTTATAATAATGGATATTTATTTATATTCATGGCTAATTTTTTTCCACGGTGGTTTTAGAGCCACACACTTGTGTGTGTTTGGTTATCTTGGAGTCAAAGTTAATGTAATGGGGCTTTAAGACCCAGACAGAAGCTACTTGTAAGTATAGGAACTGAGCAGTATGCTGTTCTGCGTGATGCTTGGTGCTTGGCAAGGGTTTTATTGATTTTTATGTACTGAAATTTTTTACCAGGCAATCTTTAAACAGCAAAGCCCTTAGAGCATGCTTTCCGAAAAGTGTGAGTAATGCCTGTGAGTTACGGCGGCAGAAGGTGATCTTTTTCTTATTTATTACCTTAGAAGAAAGAACAGCCCGTTGCTGATAGAGCAAACGGTGTGAATTGGGACTTGGAGGACTGGCTGCCTGACCCTTTGCTTCTGACATGATGATTAAAGACAGTGTTTAAGTACCGCTAAGCAACACTTCATTATCTGAAGGTATTTCAAAACAAAACCTTTTCGCAGCTCAGTGACTCAAGAAAAGTAACAAAACCGTATTCATAATTAATAGTAAAGCCGAGTTGCTGATCTTACCACAAGTTAGAAGATGCCTAACCTTCCTGAAAAAATATGTTTACAATAGCAATACTAAATGACCCTTCGTTACAGAGTTGTTGATTAACTGCAAGATGAGATAGATGTGTGACCGCTGTAAAACCCTTCTAGGGAAAAGAATTAGTGTTGATTCATAATGAGTCTGTGGATGCAAATACAAAAAATAAGACATCTCATTAGTTGCATGAACTGAGAGGACAAAATAGCAGAAAGCCAAAACAAAGAATGAAAAAAATGAAAATGGGAAGGATGATATAGCAGGCAAGCAAAGAAAAGTCCCATAGGGCGTCTTAATTGCCTAACAAAAAAGTGAAAGTGCCTACTGAGCAACTGCCTGAAGAAGTTACTGATTCTTGGGGTCTGAATTCTTTGATGTGTAAATATAAAGGAAGCAGGAGAGTTAGATTCACCGTGTGATTAACTACCAGCGTGTTGTCGTACTTGATAAAACAGTGCATTAGAAAATTGCCACAGAAAACAGACATCTTGTAACAGTAAGGCTGCCTTTCAGATCCCTGGTACCTTCTCTATCTTATCGTATCTTCTGCAAATATATTTGATGTTTTTCTTTCTTGTTATAGGCACTGTTTTCTTGCTTTGTAGAATAGGTATTATTGCTTTCAAGTGCAAAAGGCATGGCTCAAAACATGTAGAGAAGGAATTTATTGTCTTTTTGATGCTTGATTCTTGGAGAGAAGTCACAGCTTTTAAAAAAGGGGACAAGGAGGGGAGAAAAAGGGTAACTCTGAGCCAAAGTATGTTGCAAATCATTGGTGTGCAAGGACATTAGTTCTTTTAAGCCTAGCAAAAGAAGGCACAAAGACTAAATTCATAAATATTTGTAAAAGAATGAAAGTTTTTTTTTGCCCTGCAAGGTTAAGGTTTCCCATTGTAACTTAGGCCAAGCCCTGTAACAACCCTGGAGTCCTCATCACCTCCGAGACATTGGTTCTTTGTGTTTCCAAGTCAATGTTTATCAAGCAGAAATGCAGAGCTGGTTGAATTGTACACTGTCTAAATACATTAATGAACTGATCCTGGGGTGTTTTATTTTCTTATTTAGCACTTTTCAGCAGTAGAAAAAAATTTTGAATAATTGGAGGGAGGAATTAGAGTGTTCTTTTCTGTGACTTAGTGGTTACTTGCTATGTTATTGAACGTTGTCCTTGAAAGCGTAAATGCTGTTCAAATAGAGTATCTTAGTTGTGGGACATCAAATTGATGGGCTTCTTGTTTATCTCTCATTCATGTGAAATGGAGAGAATAGATAGATTTTTTTAAATAGGATGACATGGAAAATACTAGCGGCATGACTGTTGGTGTCAGACTGTTTGGGCCAGTGGGCAGTGTTGGGGGCAGTGGAATTGAACTTGCATTTCCACTTGAACAAATCTGGCAAAAACATATATTTCCAGTATAATTCCAGAAATAAAAGATGATCAGAAGGAAGGGAAGCATTTCTACAAGCCTTTGTGAAGGAAACTAAAGCCACTTTTGGACTCTTAAGAGGTAGCCAGCTACCATTAAAAATGTTCTGTAGCAGTGCTATAGGAGTAGAGCCAACTTGGAAGTTTAGTTACAGTAATTCCAGACCACTGTAATGAGATAAATCTGTGCAGTGGTAAGAAACTTGACTGTGATTACCTTGCTGGTAACAGAGACTAGTAAATACTAGTAGCTAAGATAATGGTTTCAGAAATATTCAGACTTTTGAGTAAAATGTTGTGTCCCTTCTAGGTGGCACAGCCTAACCTAGAATACCAAAACTTGCTGATTGATCACAAAATTCAATTGCAAAGACCAAAATAGTAGAAAAGGACAAGCAGCAATACAATAAATAATATGCAATGTATGTCATTATTTTTGCAAAATTCAAAAGTTTGTCATAGTTCTAAATACTGAGCAACTAATAAGATTTATGAGGAGTTAGTTATCATAGCAAAAAATGGCAACTCTTTAAGAAAATCAAGATAACAAGCAATTAGATGCTTACTAAAATCACTAAAAGAGCCTGAAGTAAAAACAAATACAAAACACTGATTAGGTTGAAGTATTGTTTGGGTCCTAAAAGGCTTTGATTATAACTTGCCACTGTTAATTTACTAGTGAATTATTGCAATTACATATATATTCATGTTTTGAAAAAGGGTGGAGAACAAGAGATTTCTTCTAGATTGTTGTATATATTTATAGACTAATCCGGATGGAATCTCTATCAATTCTGAAACTTGAATGTGTGTAATTATCATAACATACCAGGAAATGAGAATCATAACAAGCATCTTGATTTACCTCTCCTAGCTAAGTGTACCAAGCCAGAGCTCCTAAACACTTCCCTTTGCCCTCTTCTCTGCCCATTCAGCTGAGTCTTGAATTTGGGGTTCCTGAGAGGGAGCCTCAGTTGGATGTTGGGGGCTGATGCAGCGATTGCACTGCTCCCATGCTGAAAGCCTTGGGAAGGGAGGTTCAGGGAAGATCTTGCCATGGTAAATGTTGATAATTACTGACAGTGGTGATGGCTAATCCTCACGCACCGTCATCTACCCACATCTCCATCGCTTTCCCTCTCTGCCGTTCTTTCTGACTGCCCTTTTGGTTTAGCTTATTGCCTCCATCCTCCCACACATCACTTACATGTCCCACACAACATCCCCCCACCTTCTGTAATGCTGAGCTCTCTTCTCTTTACTTCCTCTGCACCCCTTTAACATCCCCCACATTTCACTGAGGGGGTTTCAATGAGGCTTTGCTTTCCATTGTCCATTCCCACCCCTTCTTGATTTAAAATCTAGTAGTTTATGTAGCCTATTTGCACTGCTTGTGATCTAATGATCCTCATTCTTCTGACTTCCACTACGTACTGTCTGTAATTTCTTTTTGTGTCTAGATTATGAATGCTTTATAGCTTTGCATCTACTTATCATCTTACTTATCATCTACATCTTACTTATCATCTTACTTATCATCTACATCTTTGCATTAAGTAGGGAAGTGATGCAAAACACTGGCTATTTTCATACTTGTAAAAGGAATGTCTGTTTCTCCTTCACGAAGACCAAAGTGTGTGGTGAAGATCTTAAGACGGCCACATGCAATACTGATGAAAATATAGACATTTTCCTATAGCACACTTTGCCAGAGTAAAGCATCCTTATGATCGGCTAACAGAGAGAGGCAGGTCTCCCCTTGTGTCCTGGGAACACCCCTCATCCTAAAGAAGCATCATGAGACAGTGCAAGCCTCCAGAAGTGTTCTGGGAGGTCCCTCTGTTCAAAGTTGAAAGTTCTTGCTATTCAGCAGGGAATATCCCAGTTTTCCCCTACCTCCTTTGGGAGGATTGCACTCCAGGCAGCTCACCTGAAGTTTTCTTGAGTCTAGCAAGGCAAGGGTCCTGTAGTGGTGACCGGCCCTTTTGGGAAACTGAACAGTCAAAAGGGACCTAAATGTGTTAATGAGCATTAGATAGTAATTAAACTTGACACAGTTGCAGTTAAATGCCTTCATATTCTATTACGTATTTTAAAAATGTCTTATTCATTTGTTAAAATTACGGTGCTTTGTTGTGAGAAAAGAAGGGTAGTGCACTGTGCAGAATAAAAGGAGTATGTCCAGCCATATAATCACTCTGTACTTTCACAGGGGAGAAAAGTGAGTTGTACTAATGACTGTTCTTTTGTTTGGGAATGCTTTTGACTTAGGCAACAATATCCTTTTCACTCGGCAAAGAAAAAAGGTAGAGAGCTGTAAAGCAAAGGAGGCAGTAGATAATGCCGTGTGAGCGCTGCAGCCCACAGCGCTGCCTCCGGCGCGAGTCATGCTGCATCTAATACACCCGGACTCATCCTTGGGCAGCTGGCTGGTAGCATCGAGTACAGCCACACTACTTCAGACACAGAGATGATAACCTACGTGCTGTCTCATCACATAGCAGGGAGTTCTGCCAGAATTCAGCAGAGCGATGTGAAACAGCCTCACTTCTCGTCCACAAGCTGAGATAAATCAGGAGGGATGGATGTGCTATATATATAGAACCCACTCAGCAGAAAAAAGTGAGAGCAAGGAAAAGATTTTAATCCTGGCAGGGTGGATATTTTTGTATTTGAATAAAATAAGGTATTTATAGCATTTACTGACACAATTTTTATTTACTGTAATGTGAATGAGCGTTCAAACAATTTTTTTCCTGAGCCCACAGAAAGGAATTTTTGGAGAGCTAGAGGACAAGGTAACTTTCCCAAATCAAACCTGAATTCTGCAAAAGAGATGAAGGAGGGATCTTCTGTCTGTAGTGGTGCCTGTCATGTCAGAGACAGAACACAGGTTTACTCTTAACAGTTTCATCTATCAATACATTTGAACACACTCATTATCACCATGAGTTACTGCGTAATTACCATTGTTCCCAGCAGAGTTCCTGTTTCATTGCTGTTTAATTATGTGCATTATTTCAGTGTAACTATGCAATTTAACTCACGTCACTTGGAAAGAAATGTTCCGGGCGAGGCAGTGTCATAGTACAAGAAGCTTCATAGCCAGGGTATGGCTGGTGGAAAAGTGTACGAGGTCATTTGTTGATCTGACCTACCTCTGTCTTCCAGAGAAATCACATAGGCACAGTAGTTCATACCTTGGTCATTTAAGGTAGATGCCTGAAATAGTTGTGAATGTCCTGTGTGTGACAGAGGCTGAAGAAGCTTTAGTGCCAATAGAAGTGGGAGGGTAAAGATGTTTAGTAAATTCTTCCCCTTGGATCCATTTACAGTAAGCATATGCAGTTATTGCCAACATAAGAGCCTTTTTCCAGGCAATATTTCTAAATCAATCTCAGTTCTGAGGATTGCTGTTCAGCTCTTGTCTGTGTTTTGCTGAATAATGTTTGCATGTAGCAGCCATGATTTTAGGGGCATGGCATCTAATACAGTTTTGACCTTTTTGTTAAAGATTTAATTGCTAAAAAAATGGAAAAAATGTGCAGTACAACAGTTCTGTCATTTCTGAGCCAAAAGATTGTCCTGTGATATTTCTTGCCATTTTCTTACACTGAGTTTAACAAAATACTCCATGAAACTCTTCTAAGGAAAGCTCACCGTTTGAGGCATGGTCAAATAAACATCTTCTTAGCATTTTTCTGAGGAGGAGGGGACAAGTGTAAAGCTGTGATGGACAAGAAATGTTCCTAGCCACCTCAAAGAGAGCCGTGAGACAGGTACAGTGAGACAGGCCTGTCCGGGAGCAGCTCACACCAGAGGCTCTCTGTTAATCACATCAACGTGTATCCCAAACATACTTAGGGAATCAGGTATGTGCTTTGAATTCCAAAGCTGCCCATTTCTTGGTGTTGGAGGTGGGAAACAGTGCAGTTTCAAAACAAGAGCTAAGAGATTTGGATTTTGGAAAAAGAGGACAATTTGGTAATTTTTTTGACCTGGAAAGAGCAAGAGTCTTGGTGAAAGGCAGAAGCCACCATCAGTCATTGGTACTTGGCATAGGAAGCAAGAAAATGGTAGCATCAAGACTACATCCCGCAAAAATAATGCCATCTTAGCATGCAAACATGTCCTAGAATGCATGTCACTGAAGGGTATTCAAGTATGTATAAGCTTATTTTATAATGAAATAGTAACAAAATGAATATGCTGAGAGGAATGGATAACATCAGCATGTGCCTGAGATACAGTAACAAGTTCTTTGTGAAGGTCATAACTTAACCAGTGCAACAGCACAACCCATCAAGAGAAGAAGTATGAACAAGAAGTGATGGATGTAAAGGATGCATTTATATATTCATGGCAAGAAATCCATTAAACAAAATGGAAAATTGCACACTGCAGGCATGATGATGCATTACCCTAAAGAAATAGATAACATCCACCAGCCAGAAACAATAAGCTAGCAAAATATTTTGTTTGAAAGAAGTAAAAAATGTTATAGAAGTAAAGTATTCTGAAAAATGGTATCTAAAATCTTAGAATAGTCAAACTAAGCTCTATGTTTCTTTAGCAGAGTTTCTCCTACAGGGAAAAGAGAAAATTTCAAGTATGATATTGCAATAATTATTGTATTCAACATTTAAAAAGGAAACTCATAAAAATTAATACCGTCTTTCCAGAGGATCTCAAATTGTATGTTAAAAGTTTAAAAGGAATTATATACTAGACAAAATAAATGAATCCTGAAAAAGATCAATGTAGTTAACGTTTCACTTTGATTTTCTTTCTACAGACTTTGAATTAGTTAATTGTAATGTAGTATTTACTGAGATGAAGGAGGATAAAATCTTGTATTTCCTTATTTTATTGCAAACTATGTATTATTTTAATGTTTCTAGTAATGTGAAGTGTTCTCAGAGAGAGGATCTGTATCCAACGCAAATTGTAGTTTTAATATGGGAAGATATGTCTAAAAGAGGATGTTCAGCATTAACATCTGTCATATTACTTACTATCACTGGAAAATCTGAGTACTCTTAAACAGTGTTCTCTCTGAATAAAAGAGATCATTAATTTGGTCCGGAAAATTTGGTAATATTCAAAAGCCTCTATCCTATATTAACTCTTAAGTATTCAGTTTAGACAGATAATATGGCAAGTTAAATGTGATATGAGATAAAGCCTTATGTCAGACTTATTCACTCCTTTTTCTTTTCTCTCTGATCAGGTATTTTTAGCTCTCTGAATGCTGGTGTTGCAGGGCACAATGCCTTTTGAGATAATCCCAGAACAGAAGATAACCATGTGGCTCTTCATCTATCATCTTTTTATACCCTGTTTCGTCTTTGGCCTGGCAGGTAAGATGACCTCCTATGTTAATTCATTTAACTAACTGTTTTCGGTTTTATGCATTTCAAGGTCAATTATGCTGTTTGTATGGCCTTAATTTATTTTTGCAGATACAACAAATTACTAAATATGAATGATAAAGACATAAAGAAACATACTTATTAAATATGAATAATAAAGATGTAAAGAAGCATACTTACTACAATGGAAGCTTGAAAAAATAGAGATCTGGACCTTCAATTTGTTATTGTCTATTCTAATTCAGCATACAGAATTATTTCTTTCCCTAGATTATAAAAAATGCTTCAAACATCTATTTATGCACAGATAATCAACAGATGATCCATTGGAAAAATGGAAATAAGTCCTCAAGAAGAAACACTAAACACAAAATTCTGTAATATAGACACAATTTAAAATTCATAAAATTCATAAAATCCTACCACCACAATATAGTGGTAGTTTTCATAATACAGTGGGGAAAGGCTGCATGTACTGACTTTATTTTTAAATTACAAATGGTAAAACTTTTCGTAAATAGAGATGGGGCCCCAAATGTTAAAGCATTCAGGAGTCACGTTTCTAACAGCTGAAATTACAGAGATATTTGCAATTAAAATTTTGGCTCAGTTCTAAGAGATGGAAGGAGCTCTGTGGAAAGTTAAAATTCAGGATTAAAAATCTAGTTCATATTCCAACTGTTCTGAACAACTTTGAGATTTGTAAAGCCTGTTTCAGATATCCCTAACAATTTAAATCAATGTTGGGTTTTAGTTGCTGTTATGAATTGATTCCCAGCATAAGCAGAGCTTTTTTTATAAGAAAGAAAACATTTTGCTTACGCACAGACTGCATGAGCTGAGACCTAAGCTTGTAAAAAGTGTAATAATTATATTGTGAATATGCGAAATACTAAATGAAGTTTGAGAAGTTCAAATATTGTGTACTAATGATTCAGTTGTTTTCAAGGTAGGCTTTGGATCCTTCCGTACTTGGAGGGGAAAGTTACTGGTGAAGCTAGTTCTGCTGCATTTCATAAAACTTTCTTGTGTTTCTCTGGGTTCATTATGTAAATATTGAGTTCTTAATTGAAATGACCTGTTCATAGTCTCGCTTAATCTGGCCCATCATTTCAGGCATCACCTCAATTTCACTACCATGAGACTATATTGTTTATATTATTGACTCCAAAAATCTGATTAATACTGTGATGTAAGCTTATTTCCTTTAAGAAATTACTCCAGAGCTCACAGGACTGTTTTTTGGTTTAGTGAGAACATTATGTAATTCTATGAAGGATTTGAACTCAGTTCTTTACTCCATATCTGAGTTTTCTGGATGATATGTTGTGATCTCATGCTTACAACGTATTTATTGTTATTATTCAAGGATGTTTTCTTTGTTAAGATATGAGGGTGGCACCAAAGTTAAAAATTGAAATTCATCACTTTAATACTGGTCTTCTCCTGAAACAAGGGGCTATTAGTTGTCATCAGTACTGTTACACATGTGATTTCACTCTGACCATGGTGATACCAAACAAAATCATCAGTCTCAGTAGCCAAGCAAATGCTGGATATTGGTTGATAAAAAAGTTGAGTCAATCACTTAGAACAATTGTTCAGTTAATTTCTTGATGGGCAAGGCCAGATGATTGATGCTATTACTTGTGTATTATGCACATTGCGGTTGTGCCCAGAAGCAGGAATTCTTGGCGCGAGAACCCACCTCCTGGCAGGTGCCTAAGAATGTCGTGGGAAGATTGTGTGCTATGCGGGTCATGAGTAAGTGGCATAGGAAGAACAAGGATGGCTATGGTGATATTGCATTCAGTTTGAGTATGCATTGATACATTCATAGCAACGTTCATTTGATCTTTTGCTTGGCTTTAATCAGCTACATTAGGCTACAATTCCTGTAAGAAGAACAGGAGACATTGGTGTGAAGGGTGTTGAATGGATTCTAATAATGCTGTTCCCAGTTCAAAGAGACTTCCTAACTTATCTTCTGGTATAGAATAAATCCAAGACTTGCTTGTGTTTTTCATCAAAAGCCAAAGATAAGACCTACCACCATCTGTAAAGATATGGCACGATCCTTCAATGTGGAAGATTTGTAGTCTTACACAATCAGGGGGAGTTCATTATTTTGGGTTTATTATTGGAAGGCTGAGTAGTGCACATACTCTCTGCTCTTAGACCTGCTCTGCTTTGCATAAATAATTAAATATCCATTTGAGTTGAGAGAAAGTCTGCTTCCGTCATCTAGGGTTTATAAATTCAGGTATATAAATTATATAAATCTGATGTTGCAGTCTTTACTCTGCCCCAGCACTTGCATCTTACTGTAGAGTTTTTCATTTCAAATGAGTGCTAGAGCTGCTGGCAGTTAGTCTTAGCAAATTTTCCTTTCCAGTGTATTTCTTGGTGATGAAAATGTCATGGTAATCAGAAAATATGTAGCTTCAGTAACAAAGATGAAATATAAGGGGTTGCTTGGTACTGTCCACATAATGGTTAAAAAGTGAGAGATAGATACTGTAGAGAAAGAAAGCACGCAATTAGAATGATCAGGTCAAGTTCTAGGAGGCGTTCTTCCACACATGACACTACCAAGGGGAATGGTGGCAATGGCAACAGTAATTGAGGATGGGGGAATCAGGGATGGTTTTTGAGTAAAGATCATGAACTCTCATTTCAATAGCAAGGCACACCAAGCACCAGAGTGAAGAGACGAGTTATCTGGGAGCAGATGTTTAAAGCAGGATATTTTAGAAGTTGTTTTAGCACTTTTTAACAAAACATGAAATTTCTTTGGAAGTATGTTTGGCTCACTTTGCCTCCTGTGGTGCTGTACCCACAGTTCTAGGTGGTTCTACCATATAAGTTGCCTTCAGGCAAACTGATCAATGACTGTAGCCAGCAGTCAAGGTTTTTTCATGGCATCTAAACAGACATACTTACTAACTTGTCTGGAAACAGGAAACTGATAGCTTCCAAGGTCAGTGTCCTTTGAGATGTCTCACCATATGGTCTGTCCCAAGTTCAAAGATATCAGCCAAAAAAATGGACAGTATTCAGAATTCATGCATTTGATTGAGTGCTAAGAGCTTTCAGACTTAACACCTAGAAGTGTTTGGGGAACAAGGAGCTAGGAAGCTGAAAATCTGAAGCTACACTGACTTGAGATGTTCAGAATTTGGCTTGAAAGTGTGACGGGTATTTTGACACTCCATAAGCTAAGGATTTTTACCAGTTTTCAAATTGATCTTTTTCCTTCTATGGGAAATTTAAAAAGATTTTTTTTCCCAAACTAAAATACATTATTTTTTAGAAATGTGGAGTTTGCCTTGGAATAAGCCCCCTGACTTTTAGCCAGTTCTGTTTTGTAGTAATCAAAGGCAGAAGTTGAGAATTGTTACAATGACTGGCCGTTTCCCATCAGTGGGGAATGTGCACTTAACTACAGGGAAGCAAACATTACACGAATCAGTGCATCGGAAGTTTAGGCTTCTGCAATGAGACAAGAGCAATATTTATTTTCCAAGTAAATTAGTGCTTGAAATGTAATCTTGTGGATATAAATTGATGAAAAAGCCATAAGTAATTTGGTCTTTTACTTACTGATAGAACAGACAGTTATAATAAAGGTTGCTTTCCAGAGTGCACTTCGAGCAGTGCAAGGCAAATGAGAGCAGTGAATCATCCCTCAGGGAACATTGTGATGATTGTCAGTCTTCTGCCAAAAAAGTTATTTCATGCCTATTACTGGTAATATTTGACTCTTCTCCTCTTTCCCCTGACATCTGAGCTCTCTCCAGCATGCTTCTAAGTTGCTGTTGACTCCCCATTAAATTCATATCCTATTCCTAAGTCTGAATTTTAAACTTTTCATTCATCTAGTACATCCCATATAAATCAGTGAACCAAAATGGATCTTCACTTGGGATAATAACCTTGCACCAAAAGAAAGAAGAGTCTTTTTCAGCAACAGGCTTGTTTTGTTTCTTCCTCCAAAAAACTAATTAAAAGCTGCAAAGGCCCTATATTTTATTGCGCTTAATGAGTAATTGATTACATTTGGCTATAAGAGGAATCAATAGCAAAAAATGTTACTGTGTTCTTCCAGTATTTTATTTCTAATCAAACTGTTCTACTTTTTACTTCATGATTTCATAGTGCAGAGCCAGGCAGTACCCAAGTTTGGGTTAGATCAAGCCTCAAAAGGCAGCTTGTCGCTCTAGTGATTACTTTGGGTTGTGCGAAATGAGCTAATAGTCCAGGAGTAAAAATGTCAAAAGCACTTCTGCTTTTTAGGGAACCTGATGCCTTATTTTCAAAAATCCCTAGGATACCAAGCTTCAGTGAAAGCTGGTAAAGCAAGAAAGCCAGTAAGACAGAGGGCATCTCAGTGCAGGGCAGTTATTTCGATGTGTACATGAGGATGTGATTAGACAGCATGCTGAATTTGTGAGTACATTGCTGGTATTTCGTCTGCACTTGGAAGGCTTTTGTGGGGAGCTGGTGCAGAGTAGCTACTTCACTCTACATTCAGCCCTAATTTGCTGAGCTCTGGCTTTCCCATGAGATCAACTTGTTAGGCTCTTAAGTCACTTATGGAGTAATGCTTTTGTTTTTAAGGAAGAATCACCTAAATGATTTAAGTATCTGATAGGCAATTGTGCGTATGTTTAAAAGTACTGTACTTGGTATTGGCTGGCGTTCCTCTTGGCAGCCTGAGAAGACAAGCAAACCGTACCCTGTCGTTCTTAGACCTAAGTAGAGAAACTTGCTCTGCCAAGGGTTGGAGTTTTTCATACTTGAAACTTGCTGTAAAGGAGAAACTGGATAATTAACTACTCAGCTCTTCAAGCACTTCACTGGCACATGTGAGATAGGAGTAATTCTGCTCTTTTGAGTCCAGAAAAGTAGAGGCAACCTTCCCAAAGACAATCTAACCCTTTCATATATCATGAAGTGGGGCTGCTTGAGTGGTTGCTTTTTCTGTTTGAGTGCTGACTGGTTCTTGGAAACTGATGTCCTTTTAGTGTCGTGCTGGCTTGCACTGATACCTCTTCTCCAGCAGGATGACGGAATCTTCTTTATAGATCACGAAATGCTAGATCATGAGTTTTGTGGACACGAACGCATTACTGCTTCAGCACATAAGCCTCCCATGAATGCCAATTCCCACTTGATTATGAGAGAAGTAAAAAAAATCCAACCCTCAAACCTTAAATTATATATAGCTTGGATTTTCTCTGGAACAGTAGGTTCAAAAATACATGATATGAACTGAGGGCCAGAATCTACATTATTTAAAGCTTTTTACCACAACATATAGCATTATTCAAAATTGCTAAAGAGAGATAGGCATTTTCTTCTAAAACCCAAAGTGTATGAATATACTTAATATCTGTTTACCTTGTCTGCCATGTCCCTGCTTGGATCCTGGAAGACCATTTCATGCTCCTGCAGAATGTCTGATATTTGTAAATAAATAATCAAAATGTGTTTTGTGATCATAATGCTCAGAAACGTGGAAGTGCCTTGTTTACCTTCCTGTGAGCCTGGTACAGATATCTTGAATCATACCCAGAGCATCTTGTTTCTGAGCACGATCTTCTGAGATACTAGTAGGTCCGCATTTCCATGACATATTGAAAGCAGTATGAGATCTAAATATCAAGTGATTTCTACACTTGCAATGCTGATATGGAGCCTGGTGCCATAATGATAGCTAAGATAATGAATGAGTCCATGGGTCTTCAGCATCCATTAGCATTCAAGGTTAATCTAGCCATGTGCTGTGTCAACAGATCTTTGTCCCTCTCTGGTGAAAATATGTAACAGGATACAACAGTGTCCATTAGATTGGTGCTGATGAGAGTGACACCAAATGACTGTCTCAAGCAGCCACCTCTGGCAATATTAAGCGTCAGGGAAATAGAGAGGTATACAGGAAGCAGGAGCAGGAAGAGAAGGCTCATTAGAAAAATAAAGATGCTAATAATTATATCAGTGCACAGTGAGAGTGGTGTGTTCTTAAGGTTTTCCACCTGTTTCAGCTTATTTCTACACTGATGTTTGGAAAGCTTTTCACTGTGATGTGCTATTGATATTCAGGCCACAATTTGTGGTGGTTTTAGAATCCAGTTGCTTCTTATCCAGCAGGGGACTTGAACATGTGCTGAACCATCATGTCCATGAGTAACTTGTTAATCTGGCTCAACTTATTTGCTTAAATTTTGTGATGAGTTCCTGAAAGAATATGAGAAACCTTTAATGAACTTAAATCAATGATAATCTCATTTTTATTTGCTTTAAGCAAATACTATTACTGTTTTACCTTTCTTAAAAATGAAGTTAAAGATCTTAGTATTTCCAGCAGAAGGTCTTGTAGCCATCCCTTTGTAAAAATTGCCATCTTTCATTGAAAATAATTTTTCATTACAGTGGCATTTATTCATCAAAAGCCTATCATTAACCTTCTTAAAATTATCTTCAAAATGAGTTGATTTATGCACAGATGTCCTGAAAGGAAAATCCATCCTGTTTTGCCTTTTCTTTTTTAAAGCAAAATGGCAATTTGTTTGTTAAACAAGCAATCTTTAGGTCTTGAAGAGCTTTCAAATCTTTCTCCCTTTATTTTTCAATATTCCCTTCTCAAATTCATAGGTTTGGTCTTCTGGTCTTGGAGCTTGGTTGTGGTTTTTTTAATTGTGGAGTATAATGCATGTACAGAAGTGTTTGTGTTAAGGGCCTTAGGATACATCCTCTGTAGTTTCTGAAGATATGGATTCCAAGGCAGATATAGTCCTGCATGTTTTACTGCCAGCCCTTCACTGTATTTCAGTAATATCCATCATCATTTCCTGTATTAGTTACTTTTGCATATGGTACCTTACACACTAATGTTTTTCTGTTTGACATGTGCATTTTGTTCCTCCTGAGCACATCACCTTTTAAGTGGTGCTGGATCTGGGAGCCCTTCCAGAAGCTTGAGTGCCCTAAGCACCGGTTAGCGGGAACGCTTGCTCCATTTTGTTTAATCAGCGGTTTCCACCATTAAGACTCAATTACTTCTCCATTTTTATTTTTTTTTTCATTTTAATTTAAGGATTTAGTGGGATTAAAAGTGGTGGTGATGAGTCTGGCTCTGTTGAACAAAGTACCACAGCATGAGTAAGATGGGTTACTTCAGCCACGCTGTGCCAGCTGCCTGGGGTTTCCATTTTCTTGCCTCTATTATAAAACAGAAAATTGCTGAACTTGTGAGCCTGTCTTCAGCTTCACACACACCCATTTATCATATCTAATGTCATATTTAATCTGAGCACTAAATTCTGCTTCATAAATGGATTTAGGAACCATCTCCCAGTCCCATGAAGACAAATACCCAAAGAGCTAGTAGTTTTATCCCTAAGAACTTCATAGATTAAACCTACACTTTGAGATGTATTATTTATAGATCCAAATGCAGTATCTGTGCTGGCAGGAAATGATATGTAGAGGTATTGTATTAAAAAATAAATAAATAAATATGTTTGAAAAGTTTGGAAAAGGAACTGATGAGTTACCTGGTATGGTGAAAATTATGTTTCTATATATATTGATAAAATCACTATTTCAATACATTTCTGCATGAAGTTCATGGACAAAAATGTATATTTTATTTCTACGATATCCACTAAAAGGTGTTCAAATTTTGCTAAGAAGTAACAAGTATACTGTTGTCTTGGGACCTGTGAGGGTGTAAGGACAATAGTATCTCTTCATGCTTGACCTTCTCCATGTTCTTTGGGTGTCTGATCCTTGCAGAACAAGTGAGAAGCAGAAAGTTGCTTTTTGCAACTTTGCAGTTGCACTTCTGGTGCTGCACTGGAGTGGAATAATAATTTCTTTGGGGCAAAGACTGTATTCTTAGTACTGCCTGACCATGTGCTCCCTGACCTTTCACAGAGGTTTCTAGATGCTGCTACAAAACAAGTAAAACTGACTGTATAATAATTGGTCCCTCATCTGGGAGTGGGAGTAAGCTGTGCCATCGTTGTAAGCTCCCTCCTGAATCTTAACACTTGAAGAAATGGGAGATAAATTATCACTAGTGTTCCTGTTGTTGCTAGTGATGGTGCTACAGCTACCTCAGAAGGTTCAGCTCCAGGGGGAGGCTTGGGTTCTGGGTTTAGTGCCAGGAGTAGGCTTTGGCTTTTGGGCTCAGGTGAGAGACTCCAGGTGATGTTGCACAGATACAGTAAGATAAATCCAGACTCTTATGGGAAGATTCATTGTGCTTTATTGTAACCATCTAAAGGTTGGGTATATGATGCAGGTTTTGGCTTTCTCTGTGGTTTATGAAGAGAGAATTGGATATCTGAGTTACTTGCTGGAAATGCTTGACTGACCCCTTTTTAAAGAAAGCCCATATGACTGGTTTGGACAAAATCCCAAAGTTTTCAAAATATGTGAGGTAAATCCTACACTTAATGTGAAGAGTCTTGCTTTGAATTTATTATAGTACACAAGAAAATAGACATAGTAAAAAGAAAGAAGAAAGAAGGAGTTACTATTCCTGTCATAATGTTATTTATTGAACTTTATCTCCTCTGTGTCATCTCATTAAGATTTGAGATACTGGAGTAGTGCTACAAACACAGATTATCTATAAGAAAAGCCTTTAAAAGCATTTTACGTTCCATGATTTGTCACACATAAAAGAACTAAAAATGTATGCGATATGTGTGATTTGTAGCTGAGAATAAGATGAAAGTAAACGACTAGGTTTTGTTTAATTTTCTGTATTTGAAAAAATAAGCCCAAGAACCGCTGTTTTCTCCTATGAACTAAAAAAATTCACAATACTCCATAATAAACTACGTATTTATAACTTCTCTTTCTGGTTGTGCTCACACACAGCCATTCCCATAATTATAAGCAGCTTTACTTCATGACATATTCTTAATCTATGAGTAAAATTGATTTTCAAAATGAATTAGATGCATGTAAGGACTGAATTAGCTGCTAATAAAATAAATTAACTTGTCTGAAAGTGATTTGGATGGCTGGTGTTGAAACAACCAAACTAATCCTGCTCTCTCTCAACAGAGGAGTTTTTTGCTCAGTGCTCTAACCCACTGAAACTGATGTTTTGAATTTGATATGTCATATTGTCTATGGTAGTAGCAGGTTGGCATGGTTGCTTAATACTATGTAGAATGTAAATATTATATTTATGTTTAAAGACTTCCGTTGCACATGATAGCACGATGAGTGGTTGTGTGCAAATGCTCTTGGTGCAATTTTTTTCTTCATTATTTCTTACTAATAGGAGGAAAGACTGAAGAGGCCGGTAAAATAACAGAACATTAAACTCAGATCTAGGATGAGAACTTTTAGTAAAATTAGAAAGTTCAGTAAAAAGGTATGAAAGTTGAAGATCTTTAGATATTAAATTTAGATGTTAAAAAGAAAAAACATTCTAATTATAAGCATTGTTAGACATAGGAACAGATTTGCTAAAATAAATTATGAAGTCTTTCTTATTGGAGGGCTTTTAGAATCAGTCAAACAAAACACCTTTTGAGATGATTACATATAGTAATCTGATAGGATCTACCAAGATCAGGTAGGGAGAGTATATCAGGTAAGCAGTCACCCTTTTTTAGTGATTTTTATGATTAAAAAAACCCAGCAGGTCATTTGCTGTGTTTTAAAGAATTAAAAGTCTGGTATTTGGGAAAATCAAAAGTGAAAAATGGAAGATGTGTTGCCCTGAATATTAGGAATATATATGTCCTGTGTGAGTTCTCAGACAGGCTGGGACCTGGACATGAAAAGTCTAGATAATTTGGTAGTGTTTAGCATGCAAAATTAAGTCATTTGAAAGCTAGTTCATTTAAAAAAAAATAGATTTATATGGAAAAGTTGGACATTTCTTTAATTAAATGTATACAGAGTGCACTGAATAAGAGGTTGTATTGTGCCTTTTTTCCCCCCTCTTCTGATGACCTTTCTCGAGATGACTTGAAAATGACTGCTTCAGGTGGTTATTTTCCGACATCCTTTTGGTGTCTTTTCTCTGAGTATGTTGGATATTTTATATTATGATCTCTCACAGGCTTGTGCAGGGACATAAAGGTGTACTGATGTTGTAGCTCATCTACAAGTGGTGGTAAGGCTTCAGATACATCTATGTATCTTAGACAGTGCTTCTTTCAGATCAGTGGTTCAGTTAATTAGACAGCTTTTTTCCACTCAAAAGTTGGAAACCTGGACCCCTGCTCCTATTCCACCCTTTACAACAGCACAGGTCTTCATCAGTGAACAAATTCACCTCACTAAACTGGCAGAAATCTAGCCCAGAAAGTTGGAAGCAAATAGATTTCCACTCTCTTTAGCTTCAGCAGGTACCTAAGAAGTCAGACAAGCATGAAAGGTGTTGCAGAAATGCCTAGAGGGAGGAAGACACTGCCCAGCTGGAGAGTATCGCATGGAGAAGGGGTGACAGGGCCACCTTCCAGCAGCATTGGTTCTTATACAGTATCTGTGATTTCATCAGCTGTCTAGAGCTTTTCTTGACCTTTGGAAAGCCTTCCTAAAACGTTTTAGCACTGTTAAGAAGTCTGAATCTCATTTGCAGAACTGCTGAAGAATGATTAAAGAATTAGTTGATAGCTTTTGCTCCAATTAAAAATATAAATCACAAGAAATGTACCCAGAAAATAGGGCAGTAAGGGTGTTTGAGAGGTCATGAAGTCCATCCTCATAGAACCATAGAATCGTTTGGGTTGGAAGGGACCTTTAAAGGTCATCTAGTCCAACCTCCTCTGCACTGAGCAAGAAGAACACCTTCAATTAGATCAGGTTACTCAGAGCCCTGTCTGACCTGACCTTGAATGTTTCCAGGGATTGGGCATCTACCACCTCTCTGGGCAACCTGTTCTAGTGTTTCACCACCCTCATTGTAAAAAATGTCTTCCTTACATCTGGCCTTAATCTTCCCTCTTTTAGTTTTGTCCTATTGCAACAGGCCCTGCTAAAAAGTCCCCATCTTTTCTGTAGGCCTTCTTTAAGTACTGAAAGGCTGCAATAAGATCCTCTTGGAGCCTTCTTTTCTCCAGGCTGAACACCCCCAACCCTCTCAGCCTGTCTTCAAAGGAGAGGTGTTCCAGCCCTCTGATCATTTTTGTGATCTCTGGACCCTCTCCAACGGGTCCATGTCTTTCCCATGCTGAGGGCTCCAGAGCTGGACGCATTACTCGAGGTGGGATCTCATCCCATAGAGCAGAGAGAGCAGAGTAGAGGGGTAGAATCATCTCCCTCGACCTGCTGGCCACTCTTCTTCTGATGCAGCCCAGGATGCGGATGACTTTCAGTGCTGCGAGCACACATTGTCGGCTCCTGTCCAGCTTTTCATCCACCAGTACCCCCAAGTCCCTCTCAGCAGGGCTACTGTCAATCCCTTCATCCCCAGACTGTGTTGATACCAGGGATTGCCAGGATCCTTCACTTGGCCTTGTTGAACCTCATGAGGTTCACACGGGTCCACTTCTTGAGCTTGTCCAGGTCCTTCTAGATGGCATCCTGTCCCTCAGGTATGTCAACCACACCACTCAGCTGGGTGTCAACCACAAACTTGCTGAGGGTGCACTCGACCCCACAGCCTATGTCATTGGTGTAGATATTGAACAGTACTGGTCCCAGTATGGACCCCTAGGGGACACCACTTGTCACTGATCTCCACCTGGACATTGAGATATTTTCCACTACCCTCTGGATGCAACTGTCCAACCAATTCCTTATCCACTGAACAGTCCACCCATCAAATCTGTCTCTCTCCAATTTAGAGAGAAAGATGTTGTGGGGCCATGTCAAAGGCCTTACAGAAGTCCAGGTAGATGATGTCTATAGCTCTTTCCTTGCCCACTTATGTAGTCACTCCATCACAGAAGGCCACAAGGTTGGCCAGGCTTACTCTTGGTAAAGCCATGCTGCCTGTGTTGAATCACCTCCCTGTCGTCAATGTGCCTTAACATAGCTTCTACAAGGATCTGTTCTATGATCATCCCAGGCACAGAGGTGATGTCTAAAGCAGGACCAGAACAGATCAGATGTGCTTTTCTTCTCATTCACAGTTTATCTAAAGCATCCATTTCCTTCTTCCTTTCCCTGCTTTTACTCCTCCCCTTTTTCTTGTAGGTATGACTTCAAGCAATTGATCTTTTCCCTTGTACTCTTAGTCTGCCCTTCCTCACTCCCCGAACTTAGTCACCCGGGCATGGTACTTCATTTAAAGTGTGAACATTTCTTGCTGATCTTTTCACAAACCCTTACTCTTCCCTTTTCTCCTTCATGCTGTTTATATATGAGTGATGCACACTCAGCCTATGACTGAGAATGAAAGGTTTGTTGGTTGTCATACCTGACGTGCGGTCTGTGCATCTTTTTCTGCTCAGCCAGAGATCCGAAACTAGATTCATAATAGATTGCAGCAGAAGTGCCATTTTAAATCATATTTGATATGTGTGAGAAACGGACATTCACTCAGTATAATTAATAGTGCTTGCAGCATTAAAAATGCATGCCATGAAATGCTTAAGTTGTCTGTAACATCATTTGAGACTTAAGGGGGAAAGAATCAGCTGCATATGATATGTCTATCTACTGCTAGAGGCCATTGTTCTTCTGTATTTGTATTTAGGAACTGTACAGAAAGTGCCATCAGGTTTGTGGCTCAGTCATTCCAGGCTCTGAGCAAATACGTGATTCTTGCCTTTTCTGTCTGAAATTACTTCTTTTGATCTAGCAATATGTAGATTTTTACATAGTGCTGTGCTTTAAAATATCAAAGCAAGCAGACCGTTTTTCAAAAGCTCTGCCTTTCTTTTTAGTTGCTCTTCTTTGCTTCTTTGAAAGACTTTTCTTCTCATTATGTGAATCAGTTTTTAAAAAGGAGGTTGCCTGACCATACGTGTCACAGCATAACAGTGCCTTCCGGGCCCACTCCTGTCCCCAAAGGACAGTGGTATTTTCCCCAAACATGAATTGGAAAGGGAATTTACTTTTTATCTGCAGCCAGTTTTCTGCTAGTGCTGTAATCCAGTGTCTATCTATGAATATGGAACAATAAAAAAAGATGTCTGCAGAAGTGATTTTTATGTATATATGTTATTTTAACAGTGAAATGATTTGCATTCTTTAGTTAATAGATTCTTCTCTTCTAGTTTTTGAAGAACTGCAACACTTGCCTAATTTAGTCTAAAATGTTTTATAACCAAAGGCAAGAATTTTAAGGGGATGGGTACAAAATGATAATTTGGTTTAGGGACATTCACCTGTTACATTGCCAGTTTGTCTCTTGATCTGTGAAGATTTTTTAAATGTAGCATTGCAGGACGTGTAGTGGATTTTTATAGGCAGCACAGATACTACTGCAAAATCTTAGGATTTTTCCATCCTTGACCATTTGCTTTCGGAAATTTTTAAGCTAAAAAGAATCAGCCACCTCTAAAGATCATATTAGGAAAACTGAGTTTGTTTCCCTTGTATTACAAAATTCCTGCAGCCATTTTCCGCAAATCTGGCATCTCCAGGATTTGGAGCAAGGCTCTGTACATGGATGGAAAGTGAACCTTGTAGGTCATGTATTACTTTGCTTTTCCTGTGAATTTGCTTACAGGTGTCCACACTGTTAGTTCAGTCTCAAGAGAGTCCTGTGTTGAACTGTGTTGTCTAAAAGTAGTATCTATATGGAGAATGCACCATCATTTCATAGTGCTATTCAATACTTAGAGTGTACATTTGCTGTGTTCACAGAAAAAATCCAGTTGCATCCTGGATTTGCTGAGCAGAATTTTCCCATAGCATTCCCTCTTTGCTCCTGTTCTTGCTTTTACAGACCCCGAAGAGTGGTCTTGTACACATGGAGGAGATGAAGGAGAAGGAAAAGGAGCAGGGGTGGGCAGAACCTGTAACATTTATAATAGCATCAGCAAATGGAGGATAAAGATTAAAAAATAGTTTATTGTCTAACCTGCTTGACATTTATTCACCTTTAAGTGCTAGACTTACAAACTTAAATTATTCTCAATGTGTGACTTTTTAAAAATTTTTATTTGGAATGAGAGAGAGTTAACATATACATATTTCTGTCCTTCCTTTCATGCTTAGGTATATGTTCTGGATCAATGTAAATCTCAGCTGTGATCTCCAACATTAGTTTTTCTTTGTCTTATGCAATAAAGATTCTTTCCAAATGTTTAAAACAATTGAAGCTGATTAGGTTATAAGATCAGAAACACTAAATATTTGGATAGTTGTTTTGCATTTGGACCTGTTCAATGAGAATTTGTTGTCATCTGTGAAATAAGTTTGTCTCACTGCATTGCTAAAGAACATATTTTCAATTCATTATTACCTCCATCAAATAATTGATGATGTCAGTGGAGAAGGCAGAGAAGATAGTTTTACAGGAATGTAGTTTAGATTACTTTTGTTCTCGGAGGGCAGGAATGAAGCAGGAATCAGTGAAGGAAGGCCAGCATTTCTATTATCCATACTGCTCTGGTTTGATTGATGCATATAAAATCTGATTTTGCAGGGCTCACTGTTTAGCTTTTGCATTTTGAATGCGAAAGTTGTAATGTAAATTTACCTTTGGTTTGCCTACTAATCAAGAAATGATTAATTTCAAACTCTTATCTTCCAGAGGAAGGAAACAAAGGTTATGGACCCGTTTTTGAGGAGCAACCCATTGATACCATCTACCCAGAAGAATCTTCAGATGGACAAGTTTCAATGAACTGCAGAGCTCGAGCAATTCCTTTTCCTACTTACAAGTAACTCTCTTGTTTTGATGTTCAGGTCTTATGTATTTTATTTAGTGAGTGTTTCAGGTTGTGGTATTAAATGATTGACTGTCTTAACAGGTCAATACAAAGTCTTCAAGGCAGGAAAAAATGGAGAGATTTGCAAATTTGAGTAAAAATCAACCTTTATTCAATTTGCCAAAATGTCTAAACGGTGTTCAAAGTAGTAAATTCGTGTTGCGTTAAATGTTTTCATCTTTTGAAAGGAATACTGATGCAGGTAAAAGAAAAAGTGTCCTTTCAATCACTAAGTGGCTATCTTTCTAGCTTAGGCTAAGAATGACTAAGGTTCAAGTCCTTGCTCTTGATGCAGAACAGCTTTTTTATCCTGTTTTACTCTGAAAGAAGGACTGGATGTTGAATCTGGTTATTCTACATCCTATGTTGCTTTTGCATCCACCATATTTAGAGGGATGCTCATGAATGCATCAGCTATGCTTCCGAAGACATGACAAGCATTCTTCTGGCAAGTATGTCGAGGGAACTCATTCTCCCTCTCTACTCTGCACTGGTGAGGCCACAACTGGAATACTGCATCCAGTTCTGGGCTCCCCAATTCAAGAGGGACATAGAACTACTGGAAAGAGTCCAGCGAAGGGCAACGAAGATGATTCAAGGATTGGAGCATCTCCCTTACAAAGAAAGGCTGAGAGAGCTGGGACTCTTTAGTCTGGAAAAGAGAAGGCTGAGGCGAGACCTTATCAATGCTTATAAGTATCTAAAGGGTGGGTTGAAGGAGGAGGGAACCAGACTCTTTTCAGTGGTTGCCAGTGAGAGGACGAGGGGCAACAGGCACAAGTTGGAACACAGGAGGTTCCACTCAAATATGAGAAAAAACTTCTTCACAGTGAGGGTGACAGAGCCCTGGAACAGGCTGCCCAGGGAGGTCGTGGAGTCCCCTTCTCTGGAGATTTTCAAGACCTGCCTGGATGCAGTCCTGAGTAACATGCTCTAGCTCTGGGCAATCCTGCTTCAGCAGGGGAGTTGGACTAGATGATCTCTATGGTCCTTTCCAACTCTAAAAAAAAAATTCAGTGAAATTCAGTGAAAATGTTTCAAATAGTTTTAGCAGATTCACACATGACCTCTTTCATAATAATTGCATTGTTGTTAGCAAGGAAATTCTGCTTCATTGTGAGATTTCAGGGCATCCAGATGAGTTTGTCTACTATTATCTGCTCATTATGTACAGAGAAATGTACTTAAGATTGTCACTGTTAAGACCATGACTAATTTGCAACCTAGTCATGAGCAGAAAACTGCTGTCATACTAAGGGACAGATGCAATTTCTTGCCAGCGAAAGAGATCCATTTCATTAAATTATCCTATCATCCTGTAATCTGCTCCAATACTCACTTTGTGTGTTCCTAGACTCTGGCTTCTAAGACAGAAAAAGCAGTTGAGTCTGCTGGACATTCTTTTAAATGTTATAATGTTGTCGTCAACTGTGGTATTATTCCATCAAAACAGCTTAACTAGTCTTCATTGCCTTTTTTTTTTTTTAATATACTTACAGGTCATCTATGTATACAGAACCACCTGTGATTGAAGGATTTTAGGGGCAACTAGAATATCCTTTTTTAATATGATTCCTGGCTCTAGTATCTTTCCAAGTTTTTCTACATGGCATTTCACTGTTGCACTTGTTTGCTCTCCCCATGCTTGGAAAGGACCGGAAGTGTGGAGAGATGAGATACACTTCGATTCAGTACCCTTCCGATATACCTACCCATCAATTCCAGTCAATTCCGATTCCCTCACCCTGTCTGCAAGAATATGTAAACATACCATCTGTAGAGTGATTATAGACTCTACGTAAATTTTAGCATTCTTCTTTATCTCTCATGGGTTCTGTAAAATCTGAACTAATAAAGTCACTCTGGCAGAATTGCCTCACACTTCAAGAGCTCTTCTGTTTAGGAACAGATCTGTCAATTATTGCTGATAATTGCAATACAGATTAAGGCCACTTTCCATATTTTCTGATGTCATTATTTTAGTCTACCTCAATATATTGTCTTAATTTCTTAGCCCTCCACCAGTTCATGAGCCAAAATTCTCTTGTTTTGGGAACAGATAAGTTCTTCCTGCCACTTTTGGGGTTCTTTTTACCATTCGCCTTCTTAGTCTTCTTATAGATCTTTATTTTCACTGTTTTTTAACCATTCATCCACTCTTCCTTCTGTGTTTGATGGTCCTTCACCCTTGCTAAAGCTCAAATTCTCATTGTAGTTTCTAGAAGTCTTGTGGTTTTTTCCCCTATCCTTTCTGGAGCCTTCCACAACGCTATGAAAGGCAACGTATATTCATGGGGACAAGATATGAGACCTTTAATCCCCAGACCTTTCTGCAAATTATGGACCTCAGATTTCTGTGCTGTTTCTCCCCAAATGACTTTTTATGCGACCTTTCATGCAAATACACACTGGTGATTACCAGTGACCTTTTTCTGTAGCACTCTTCACCATCTTTAGAGATTTCATAGGTCTCTTTGTGGTTCTATCATTTCTAAGGTTTCTCCAAACACCACCTCTTTCTGTAGGCTCTCTTCAGATACAGCCTCTTGGATGGTTCTGAACTCACCTGTAAATATCTTTACATGTATGTTACTGTAGTTTTACATCTCAGCTGGAAGAAACTCAAACCAGCCTCGGAAAAAGAGAAGACAGATAGATAACTACATATTTTACTAATACACCTTCCCAAGCTGCTAGGCAGTTCAGTGAAAAAAAACCAAAAAACCAACCAATATTTCTTCCCAGCTCTATACAGATATGACTTTTAAATTCAGTGTGTCTGATTGGGTGTCATGAGGCATCTTACTCTGCATTTTCATGTGTGAGAAACACTGTGCATGTATGAGAAACACTCACCAGCTGAACCTGGTGAGAGCTACCCATGGGGATGAAGTTACTCATAAACACAGCTTTTATGGAATGGAGGAGTGCCATTTAAAGGAAGTGTTTGAACAAGAAGAGTGCATCACTGTCTTAGTTACGGTTAATTTTTTATACTACAGAGTAACCCTCTTTTTAAAAAATGAATATAAATTAATACTGTACTCAGAGAAAAAAAGGAGGCTGTATCATGAAAATATGATTGTGTTTTCATCTTTCATAAATTCAGAAGAAAATAATTTTTAATTCTTACTCTTCACAGTTACACATTTTGTGCAATGTTTTTCTGATCTCTTTCCTTGCAGCATAAGCGGTCCTTGTGACAGCTATTCCTAGGTGTTTCTGAACAGGGTTTCTGATTTATTTGTAATACAGACATGTAGCGTATCTCACAGGACTGAAGTGATACCTCTAAAATCCTGTAATAACTAAATGCTGCTTACTGCATCTTGAAAATTCTACCATTTCATTATTTTTAGTTTTATTTGTAGCTTATTTTTTGTTAATACCACTTCTATTATTTTTTTTCTATGACAATTGAAATTTCAGCTTCCAAATGAGTATTCTGTCCATTTTGGTACAGCATTTCATTAAGGAAGCAATACATAGGGTATGTGCTTTCATTTTCAAACACTAGTGTCTATGACCTTGTGACAAAACCCTATTTACACTGGAAGAATTTTATGGTCTTTAAATGTATTTTAGTTGCATTTTTCCTGTTTGTTCTCAGGAAATGTGCAGGTCCTTTCAGAGAAGGTTATGGACTCCCCCTTGTGGACACTGTAATAGTTATAAATCATGGATACAGGTTCCCACTCTTTGGGTTGTGCTTTACTGAAATCAGAAGTCAGTAAGGGCCAGACCTGATCCAGCGCGTTCCTCTTGTGGTAGTCCCTGAAGTGGGAGTTACAGCAACTCAAATGAAGTGGCTTCGAAGTTTTACAGTAATTAAGGTGGGAATGTCCAGCAATTTTTTTACTGCAGTAAGTAGGTCTTAAATCGAGCATGCCAGTGTTTTTGCAGACTTCGCTGGCACATTAGGCTTTATGAAACATTTTCATTCCCTACAACAAGTTTGAAAAAAGCTTTTAAAAATGTCATTGGTCTATACTTTAAAGTTGCAGAGGGAGTATTTTCTCAATTTGGGTTAGATAACTATTTGAGGATATGTTTATAATCCCAATGCTTGATCACTAGCTAGCTCACTCACAGCTGGCTCCAGTATCCTGTGCTATAAGGCCAGCAATCGGGTTTTAACATACATCACATCTTCACAAGACTGAAGCAGACTGAGACTGTTACGTTTAAAAGACCTATGAAGTTCATCAAATCTGTGGCTTTTGCTGAAGGAAATCTTAAAACATATATAGAAGTATATTAATTACTTCCTGTATAGTTTATAACAATTTATGAGTTATTTTTCAAATCATATTTCTTACTAGGTTAGTTTTTCTGGGCCATATCTTACGTCTGGCTTTTCTTTTTTAATAGGTGGAAGCTCAACAACTGGGATATTGATTTAACAAAGGATCGCTACAGTATGGTGGGAGGCAGACTTGTTATCAATAATCCAGAGAAATCGAGGGATGCCGGAAAATATGTCTGTGTAGTGTCGAATATCTTTGGAACTGTCAGAAGCAGTGAAGCCACTCTGAGTTTTGGATGTAAGCTGACGTTTACGTCAAAACGTAGAAATGTTACAGTTAGGTTGAAATGCCCAATGTTTTACACTGCAGTGTCTTCTGCTAACATATGCTATAGCTCTTTTACTCTATAAAAGAAGAATCATAAGTGCCTTAGTCTGCAGAGATCAACACAAAGTAAGTTTTGTATGCGTTTTATATTCTTTAGCGTTCAGCTGACATGCCAGCCTTCTTGGTGAGTTATTGTTAAATTATTAATTGAAGAGATGCATGGAGCCAAATCCTGAGATAATCATGTCCAGACTCTTCTTAAATCGTGGTAGCACCTGAGGGGAAAGAGACACAGAAGAAAGAGGCAAGTGGGGGCATATGGTGATGAGGCACTGCTGTCATGCAAATGCAGCTGGGATGCCTCCAGGAGGAAGGCATGGCACTCACTAGTAAAGCTTGCTCCCTGACTTCTGGGCTACAATGAAGACCCTGCTGGGGGACATTTCTGTCAGCTTCAGATATTCATGAACTAGTCTGGTGAATGCATTGTATGCCCAGACCTGCACTGCCAACAAATACATGTGTTGTAAAGAACTGGTGTCCTACGTGAAGATTAATGTCACAATTTACTGACTGAAGACAGAGTTTGGGATTTTTATTTTATTTTGCCTTATGATGCTTTTTTCCCTGGATATGTTTTTTCATCAGAAGACAAAAAAAAGAATCCACAAAAAAAGGAATCCAGTCTTTTCTGGTGACCATTCACAAAGCCCTGTGTGCCCTTTAATCCTGACATTAAGTGCTTAGCACCCCTCTTGTCTTTCAGCAGCCTCCGTGAGCCGGATTCAGTCCTTGCTGTATAAGATGAGAGATGAAGGGAAAAGTTCCATTTTCTGCTAGTGATTATACTACTGTAGGACCACAAATCTCAAGAAAACTTTAAGAGGCTGTATAGAGCTGATACATTGCATGATAGTTGATCTAGTCTTAATCTGTATTTTACCCAGTGTATTTTCTCTAATGAACCAAAGGCCACGTTATTTTGTTATTTTGTTCTAATGGAGATTACATCAAAATTCAGTTTACAGGTTATTTATTTATACCAAAATTAAGCAGGCATCAGTGGTGCCAATCCTGACTAACCAATAGGGTAATAACCAGCCATGACAATAGCTGTAGCTACTTAAAATAAAACCAATACTCGTAAGAGATGAAAAAAGTAGAATCAAAACAGTCTGAGGCATGTTTTCTGCCTACCAGTTCACAGACTGCATGGGCTGGATGTTGATAGTGTACTGGACAAGTGTACTGAACAGAAGCCTAATATGTAATATTTAACTATTTAAATGAAAATAGGCTAAAGAGGTGAGGAATAGAAGTGAAAAGATAGCTGGGAACTGATAAAAACTTATTAAAAAATGGTACTGTTATTCTTTACGCTGTGGTATTTGCTCCCCTCTACTTTTTTTTGGTCACCTCTGAAAAACATTTCCTTCCACAATCACTGTTTCTAAAAAATTGAATATAGAGATGCTAAAATTAATAGAGAAAATGTCTCATATTTTGCTTGTGCATAAACTGATTGAAAAATGGCAGCAACTGTTTAGAAGAGTTAAAAAAATCTTGACCAGCTACATGAGTGAGACCTTTTATTTTTGTCTTACTGTCAAATTTACTGAAATTCTCTCATAAACTTCATGTCAATTAATCCATCTGAGAACACTGTCTTTAGAAGAACTGGATTTTTTTAGATCCAGTTCTTTAAATCCTATTAAAATATTTTTTTAGCTGTTACACACATACTCCTTAGGGAAGGAATTTTATTCTGCAGGAATATTTCATGGCTTTTTGGTGTGTGCTGAGCAAAATCAGAAGCTGATAGACCATTCTGTTTGCTGGGAAACGGTGTCAAAATAGTAAAACAGCAATTTCATAGCAGAGAGGCTGCAAGAACAAGGAAGAGAAATTTCTGTATTCACTAGATATAAACTGTATGCTTATAGGGGTGTAACGATTATGCTAATTCTTTCATTCTGCTAAAAATTAATGTCTTCCATTTAAGAGTTCATGGAATCACATTTATTATAATTATTGAGTAATAACCAAGTAGTGCTTATGCAAAGAAGGCATCGAGACCCAATCACAGTACAGAGAATTTCACAAGTGGGAAGAAGGTATACAATGACAACTTAGTAATTGTATGACTTCCCTGCACCTGGCATAGACCATTCTATTTCAGGACTAACATAATGTTTTACATATACAAATTGCCTGTCCTATGCCATGTCTTTACATTTGTGGTGACTGTCCTAGAGTTTCAAAGATTATCCAAGAACACTTTAAACAAAGTGTCTAGACTTAAAATGTAAACTGGAAATGGCTAAAGTAATTTAAAAGCAGTGATAGGTTTTCTTTTCACCAAACCCCAAACTGCCCATATGGAAAGCAGTATCAAATACACAATAGATTTGTTCCAATTCTTGTAATTTTTTTTTAATTATTTCCATAACAGATTTTAAGCACTAGTCTGTTCCAATGAATGCAGAAATGAGTAATAGTGACAAGTTAAAATGATGATCAAAAAGTCTGCAACAAGGGAAGCAGATGTTTTCAGGAGACATCAGTCAATATTTTGAAGATGGAAAGTAGATGTGTAGTTAGGTCCATGCTGACAAGTGGAATGGAAGTATGTTCAAACTACTGCAGACATTATATGAATAGAGATATTCCAGTCTGTGTGAAGAGGTTCCTTGGCTTCAAGTACAAAACCTGTCTGGTCAAATAGCTAATTCTTACTAAGTCAGCCTGGTACACTTAATTTCTTTATTATCAAAGAATAATATTCCAAAATAGTTGGGAGTTAGTTGTGGAGAACTGAATGCATTCATTGCACTAAGGCACAGGGTAAAATTATATAAGATAATTGTCAAAAGTCCTTAGAATGGCCCATTACAATGCCTACCATTTAGCCATTGATCCAGTCAAGATCCCGTCAGTCACTGGAAGGGTCTGTATTATGTTCTGGTCTGTTTGAGCAGAATAAATATTAGTTTGTCAAAAGCTGGGAGAGGTGTCTTTCCCTGGACACTGACGTAACTCTCCTAGAGTTTTTTCATGCATTTGACAAAGGGTAATGACGTTCTTTTCCTAGATTCTTGTAGAATATTGCATTCAGAGGCCGTGAGCTTGGCTATTTCTGCTGTATTGTTTATACCGCAATAGCATTTAGAGCATGACTCCACTCAGGATCTCTGCAATCTCCGTGCACTTGGTGACATGGAGAAGCTTCACAAGAAACATTCCCTGCCTCAAGTTTAATTTCAGGCTGGATACTCAGAGTGAAGAGAAGCAGCAAAGTGGAATTATTGACCTAGTTGAAGGTTATTCATGCAACTGGTGTTTTATTGCTTCAGACACCATTACTGTTACCCCACAGTCTGCAAGATGATACGTAGCTCCATGAAGGACTTGCTTCTTTATCCTTTTACAACATTCCCTTTACCCTCCTGCATGGAAGTTGTTTTAAAGAGTGTTGGATAAGATTTCCCCTGGGATCTGATCCACATCTTTCCCAAATGTCTGGCACAAAAGATGTGTCTGAGCTAAGTGCTTACCAGTCCTTGGCTGCTGGAGTTGTCGGGGAGGACAGCCAGGTCATTTTAGAGAAGCGACTTTAAGTTATGCTAAAGAATTGAACTCGCAATTTGGAGAAAACAGTTGAAAAATAACCTAAAATCCTTTTCCTTTCTCTTCCTGGGATTCCTTCTTCAAATGTAGATTACCTGGATACTCTTAGGGATAAGATCTGCACCACTTTTTTTTTTTCTTTCTAGTATTTTCAATTATGATCACTAAAATACTGTAAAAAAATCATTGCACTTGATAATGACAAAATTAAAATCAGCAAAACTGTTACTATGGGTCCACAGGTATCTTATCTGCCATGTATTGTTGTATTTCTATAATAATTGTTACAGGGCTGAAAATAATAATAAAAAAAATATTATAGTGAAAACCTCAGAGTTTCTTACAGTTTCTTTCCCCTGCCTTTTTAAAACTAGATCTGGATCCCTTTCCACCTGAGGAACGTTATGAAGTTAAAGTGCGAGAAGGTGTTGGAGTAGTGCTTCTTTGTGAGCCCCCATACCACTACCCAGGTAATTGAGCTCAAAGTGCTTCATTTGCAACTACTTAAGAGTAGACTAAAAATTAATCTTTATTTTTTAAAGTTTCCTTTAAGTTTACTAAAACAGTAACTTTGTGCAGCTTGAGACTCACCATTTAGGTTACGTTTCCATTTTGAATATATGCTTGTGGTTGATATTGTTGAATTTGCAAATAGGTTTTGCCACTACAAATACAATTATTCAGACTAATCTGGATAATGGAGGAGAGACTTGGCCTACCATTCTGGCTCTGGAAGTGCCTTGTTTTCTCATCACTAGCTCCTGAAGAACTCTGCAGAGATTATGCTTGTAACCTCAAGCATCTGCAGTTCTATCATGAGGGCTGAATTTGGCTGTTAGCATCTCTTTTACCTTATAAAATGGGATAATGTTTTAGTTAGTTTGTTGGTTTTTTTTATTAGTTTAGTTTTCATACTCTGTGTCTAAGTATTGCAAGGAACTGATGAACTAAGACATATTGCTAGTTAAAATGCTCTAAGGTTTTGTCTAAATCACAAGACTGGTGAGGGCTTCCCAACTTCTCAGTTGCATGAGGTCAGGACCCAGCTGCCCACCTCCTCGCACCCAACTTGGGTACCCGTGGGAAGGTTGTGTGCACCGTAGCTGGGTCCCCAGTAATCTGCACTCGTGGCAGCAGTACCCCAGTGTTCAGTGTTGAAGGTATTCCTTGGCTGCTGACACGTGTGTGCTCTGTCTCACTTAGCTGACTCTTCCAAAGAAAAGATCTATAAGCTAGAAACCAGAATGAAGTAATTTGTATGAAGATAGTATTCCATGGCTTAAGTAGCTGATGGTATTGTTTCTTAATATTGACTAGAAAATATTTTCCTCCAGATGATCTCAGTTATCGCTGGCTTCTAAATGAGTTTCCAGTATTCATCGCTTTGGACAAACGACGATTTGTGTCCCAGACAAACGGCAATCTCTACATTGCAAATGTAGAAGCATCAGATAAGGGCAATTATTCGTGTTTTGTGTCCAGCCCTTCAATCACAAAGAGTGTATTCAGCAGATTTATTCCACTTATTCCACAGTCCGATCGTAAGTATTTATTGGAAATACTATGTACGTGCAGTGTTCTGTTTGTATTTTGATTTTGCTCATTCATAACTACTGTCAGCTCTGTGAGAATTATATGGCAAATTGTCATGGCCACAGCACAATGTTATTTAGTTTTCCTGATACAGAGGTCCAAATGATTCCTATCCGTAACAAAAACTCTGTGAAGGGAAGTCTCTGTGGATTCATTCACAAATTTCCTTTCATATCATTGAGAACAGAGTTCTTATCCCCAGAGTTCCTATCTCTTATATGTGATAAGCCCCTGTACTCATCCCAAAATCTTCAATATCTTTTCTGGCCTTGGCATTGGTTCAAAAGGGCATGACTGTAAAGCAGAAACTTAATGTACAAGTTGATAAACAGCTTCAGGACTTAATTTTTTTCCCCAGGAAATCCCCCATGAAAATGGAAAGTCCTTTTCCCCTGCTGAAATTTCCTGTCCAACAGTGGCCTAAGGGCATTATGTCTCATGGCTAATCCCCTGAAACAGCTATCTGGCTTTGTATTACTAGATTATTTCTGCCATTTCTTTATGAAAACTGCATGTTTTCCAAATGGTAGCTAAGTTCCCTTTTGCCACTTCGGACTGTCAGTCACTAGAGTCTCATAAACTGATCATCAAGATTTCAGTCATCGTTTTATCTGTTAAATTTCCCCTGTTACAGTGAAGAACTGTGATTAAATTTGGGTAATTACAAATCAGTGATCTTTGTCTGAATTTTCCATGGCCAATACTAACACTGAGATCTTCATCTAGAACTGCAAGAGGAGTCCTACAGGGATCATCAGTACATAGATTTCATTAAATTTGCATCCCTGTGCCCGCATTAAGCTGTAGATTTGCTGGCTTTAGCTCCTTCAAACCCTTACTAAGATAATGTTGAGCTTAAATATATCAAAATATTCCATCCAGTAAAAGAGTCTGTGGAAAACAGAGACTCAGGCTTTTGTCTACCCATGCACACAGATCATCACACTTCAAAAGCAAGTAGAGTCTGTGTTAAAGCATTGTGCTGTAAAAAAATGCTAGGCATTAATGTCCAGAGAAAGACAGTAAAAAAATTCTGCTTTACTGTTAAAAGTTCAGTGGTAAATCAGACTTCGTGGATGGCCAAGCTATTTTTTCACTGTAAAGAAGGATTTTGTCTGGAATTTTAAGAGCGATTTTCTTATTAAAACTGTGGAAGTTCTAATAGCTGCTTTCCTTTCTGCTGTGCCTTTTCTGAGAATCCCTTTTTTCATGTTAGGTGCAAAAGTATATCCTGCTGATATCAAGGTGAAGTTCAAGGACACATATGCTCTCCTGGGGCAAAACGTGACGCTGGAATGTTTTGCTCTTGGGAAGTAAGTATGTTTTAACATTATTGTAGAGCACTGTTAGCTCTCATATTTCAGGCAATGAAAATACATGTTTCATCATCAAACACTTTCTTGTAGTCTGAAATTTAACAGCCAGTTCTTGAACATGCTGATTTGTACTTTGCTGTACTTTTCAAGTCCGGTTCCTGAACTCAGATGGAGTAAATACCTTGAACCCATGCCAGCCACTGCTGAGATAAGCATGTCTGGTGCAGTTCTTAAGATCTTCAATATTCAGTATGAAGATGAAGGACTTTATGAGTGTGAAGCTCAAAACTTTAAAGGAAAAGATAAACATCAAGCGAGAGTTTACGTACAAGGTAGGTAGAAGAATTTTATTCTTCGTGATCTATGATGCTTTTGCTTATGTTGGAAGTGTCTGTGTTCTCACACTTGATGTCAGTGCTGACTCATTGCATCATCCTGACACACTGCTGTTCAAGTTAATAGAGCAAAATCAAAACCCATGCATTGAATGCCAGGCATAACATTTGTGTATTAGTTGAACAACTACTCAATTTGCCTGGTTATGATAGCTGTATATACACCTTGACAGCAATGTTTGTTAGTATTAATATAATTATGCATAATGGAAATTAAATACACTTAGAGTACTTGAATGAAAGAACAGCCAGGAAGAAGAAGAGACCATTAGGTTTGTTACGCTTTCTTGTTTCCTCATTTCATTTGTCTTTTCTAACTGTCTTAGCTGTCTTATTAGCTACAGTCCGTTCTTCATTCCTTTGGTCTCTGTCCCTTCCTCTCCTTCATTTGGTTAAATGAGGGAACCAAAATATTGTACCTTATTGTTCATAGTGGAATCATCCCAAGTAACCTGACTCCTTGACTGAGACTTACACCACAAAACTATGACGTAAAAAGATCATACATGACATCTGAATTATGTTCAGAAGATTTCTGTCTCTTTGCATTGACTGTACAGAACATTTTGTTTTAAGATCCTCAAGTTAACTGCTTGAACTACAGTAGGATAAATGTGGGAAGGTTGTTACTGGTTGTTATAGTTAAAACTAATAAATAGAGTCATTTGCTTAGTAAAAGTGGTTCATTTTCAATATTAATTTCTTAAATAGCTTCTCTGGACCAAGAGAATATTTTTATTGGAGACCCTTTCACTACATAAATGATTTTGCCAATTTAATGGAATTTAACTATGATTTTTATTGCATTACTGAATAATTTCCATAGGTCAGTGCAAGCAGTAACTTCTTATATCTTTAGACACTCACGAAGCATTATTTCAATTCCATATTTTCTTCTCATAAAAAACAGGTTGCAGTTATTTTCAGGCTCTGGGGTAAGACAAAAACATCATCTCGTCATGCTTTCTTGTGCTAGTGCATAGCTGAGTTTTCATCATTACTTTTGTGGCCTCTGAAGTATTATGGAAAAAGCTGTGGAATTACAGATTTTAATGCTAATTAAATATGTATCTTCTATATTTACAAGGCATCATGTTTTTTTCATTCTTCAGCTGCTCCAGAGTGGGTAGAACATATCAATGATACAGAGAAGGATATAGGCAGTGACCTATATTGGCCTTGTGTAGCTACAGGAAAGCCTATTCCAACAATTAGATGGTTGAAAAATGGTGCATCGGTAAGTATATTACCATAGTTTATGCAGGATTGATTGGTTACCTGATAGAAATGATTTTTTGAAGCATGCATTATTAAAAGGTTTAAAAAAATAATTATGATTCAAATATTTGCTGATTCCGCTTGCAATAGGGATTAAAATCTATTTTTTAAAGTTGTATTTCAAACTTCTCTTCAGTTTTGAAATGCATTTCTGCAGACTATTTAATATTCACCTCTGAATTATGAACTTGCCTTTTTACCACATGTTTGGGAGGTGGATATCCTTTTTTCACCAGGCCTTTGTAAGTAAATGCTGTTTTCCTCTCCCTGGATAAAAAATGTTTATCAGCTTCTCTCTAAGAATAATCCTTTTTGCCACATTAGACATGGGTGTGTCTAAAAATGTAAGAATACGTGGAGTCAGTAGAGACAAGAGAAGAAAGAATAGTTTTTAAAGTATCAGTGATGTTCCTGTATCATGTAGATTTTCATATTTTTTCTAGACACAGAATATTGTAAAATTCCATGATTTTAGGTGATGTGAAGTTTAAATGAGTACCATTTGATAATTTTACCCTATTGCATTGGATATTTTGTTTAAACGAAGTAGATTTTCTGCCCAGGCATTTCAACAATGTCTTTTATACCCATTGCTTATACTGTATGATGAGCCTTTAAACACCAAAGATAATAGAAGAGGGTGCAATGTAACACCGCATCTGTTGAGCTGTGGTGACACTGGTGTTGGCAAGCAAACAAAAAAAAGACAATGAGGCAGGGTTGATTTGGCTGTATATCTTAAGAAAAATGTGGGAGGTTGGAGGGAGAACAGGGGTATCACCATCTGCCATATGGAGGCGGCTTAAAGCAGCGAAAACAATGCTGTTTTCTAGCTTCTGTAGTTATTACAAACAAGTAATTTAGCAATTGAACTGCTTGATGGTCTCCACTGAACTTGACTTTCACTGACAAAATCTGCATACTGGCTTGCAGAAAGCAGTGTGCAATTCTGCAGTAGTACACTAGAAGATTATGCTGTGTTAATATTATGAGGTGATTTCCAAATGGGAAAATAGCGAAAATGTTTAAATTGCCCCAAGAATATAGCTTGTTTCTAAATCACATAATTTTAATTAGGTATTCATTTAGCATAAAACAAAGATTTCTTTTAGGAAATCTGATTTAAATGCTTTCAATAAATCAGTACAAGAAATGCGATTCCTTTAATCTATTCTTTTTTCTGATAAATAGTATTCTTTTAATCTTCCACTATTCCATTCACTCTGCTTGGCTCATGTACAAAGTTAAAGCTTTTCAGCTTCATTTTCACAAGAAAACAGAATTTATTAACATGATCTTTCAAAAACTGATTGACATCTATTTGTAATTTTGTAATTTACAAAATACCACCCTGCATTTTGTGCATTTTTGTACAGGTTTTTAGAAATAGTTCAGGTACTTCATTTTGATTTACTAAGTTTTCTTTTTATATTAAAACAAAGTAATAGAAAATACTTTATACTACCTCCAGAAGAATCATCTGAAAAACTACCTCATTAGGACTTCCTTTGACCTTTTACTGTCGTAAAATAATATACATACTATACAACATAACGAACACTGAGCATGGCAAAACAAAGCTTATGTGCATAAAAGGAATTTAATTTTTTATTTCTGAATCAGTAGTGTTTGTATTGGTATAGTAACAGTGGACTGAAGAATAAAGGTGTCTAGTGCCACTCAGCAAGGAATTTTCCAGAAAAACATCAATCTTTAAAAAAAAAAAAGAAGGTGAACACATTGTCACAAAGACTGAAATGTAACATGGATAAAATAAAATCTCATCGGTGCCAGAACTTTGTGTGAGGGACTCTCTTCTGAACACTGTCAGTAAAAAAAGTAAATGAAGAAATGAGGATGGGTGTGAATACTTCAGCATACATAGTCGCTATGAATATCTTTTTGTTTTTTTGATTCTGTGTTTTAGTTCCGGAAAGGTGAACTAAGACTACAAAGTCTGACCTTTGATGATGCCGGCATGTACCAATGTATAGCAGAAAACACGCATGGAATTATTTATGCAAATGCTGAACTGAAGATTGTGGGTCAGTGGGATTATTTGTTCTGTTTACTGTTTCATGTTTGAGTAAGATAGCAGTTGTATTTGCACACATTGTTTGGTAACAGATTCCCGTGAGGATAAACCTAAGAACCCTCGCTGAATCTACGTGAGATGGGGTTTATTTGTGCTCCCTAACTGTGTTTTGAGGAATCAAGTTATGCTTTTATTTCTTTTTTTCTTTTTTTTGCTATTTTGCTGTATTACTTCTAATGTTTGCTTGTTGCTGTTACCCCTCAGAGGAACTGGTAGTGCAGAAATTAAGTGAAGCGCTAGAGTTGCTGTCTGCCCTCTCAAGCTTGCAAAACTGGTTCAGAAGGGTTTTCTTTTTTGCTCGTCTATGCTCACTCCTATGTGGGGCAAAATCTTCTTATTTAGAAGCCATGTTGTCAGTCACCAGGCCTTTGAAGCACATTCTCTGCACTCTCCCCTTTGCTTTTGCCTTCTACAACCCATTACAACCAGCTGCAATGTTTGTGTGGAGCACGGCTCTCCCATTTGAGGGCTGGATAGAGATATTAATACTTTGTGTTTTCCTAAGGAGCAACCTGTTGAAAGTTTGCCTTTCAGATCCAGAGTGCTCAGGCTTAAAACAATTTCTTATGTTTTTACTGATGTCTTTAGAGCAGGTTTACTGGCTGTATGACAAGGCTTTCCTAGATTTCCCTGCAGTAGTTGCCCTGGGTTCCTTCCATCTCACACTTGCCTTCAGACTTTCCCAAGACCTAAACTATTCTTGATTTTCCCAAACCACTGCACAACAACACGTCATCCTTCACTCTTCTTCCATTACTATGTACTGAGTATCATCCTGGATTACCCAAAAACAAAGCACTTTCTGCATGCACATTTTCAAAATTTGAGTGTTGGTAAGATGTGGATGTTTATCAGAGAATTTCTCTGTACTGATGTAATTAACTAATGGCCCTCTTTTCTCAAGCTGTGCACACACTTGCTGGCATGATTAACAATGATAGTACGCCGAGATGCAAAATAATTAAAAGAAATTTTTTTATATGATTACAAATAAAGAAAAGGTCTAACCTCAAATATATAAGTGTGGTGTTTGCTACAGTCATGTCTCATTAATCTTGTACATCTGAGAGTGCACCTAAGGCCGGTTAGCCAAACAGAAAACTACAAAGAGGATGAAGGGCACAACCTTAAAGTTGCCAGAAGGGGGGTATAGCCACTGAAAAGTAAACCCAACTATTATTTTAAAGTATGATCGAGTGAGCAACTTTGTGTAGAAGTTGGGTTCTAAGAATCTAGATTTTATTAGGACTGATCAAAAGACCTTTCAAAGGGAGGAGCTTTCTATTGATTTCAGGGGGCTTTGATCTTGTTAGATTAAACTTAGACGGAGGTTCAGAAATCAACAGAAAGAAACCTCTGGTGTAGCACAGCATAGAACTATGTAAGGATTTTTTTCTGTTTCTTTTAAGCCACAGTCTACTTCTCAGCACATCTCTGTATCATTAATATTTTTCTCAGTGGTCTGAATAATAGACACTTGTATACAATTTAATAGTTCTATCATTTACTTTCATGTTGCAAACCAGTTGTATTCTGCAGAAAAATCACTAACAGCATTACTTGTGTTAATTTTGCTTTCAGCTTCACCTCCTACTTTTGAACTGAACCCTATGAAGAAGAAAATCCTAGCAGCTAAAGGGGGCCGTGTAATCATTGAATGCAAGCCTAAAGCTGCTCCTAAGCCAAAATTCTCTTGGAGCAAAGGAACAGAACTGCTTGTAAATGGGAGCCGGTTAGTATTGACTGTTAGTAGATACTGTGAATCTTAAAAATTCTGCCTTATGTTTCTATTTATCCTGTAGGCTAGTTTTCACTTTTGCAGATTTCAGGGGCAGGAGAATGTGTAATTTCAGGAAAATGATATGCCAAAATGTTACTAGCAGTGTGGCTCCAAATAGCTGGCAGAATATCCAACTTTAACCAGTCTGTTTGGTGCTATCTGCAGTTCAAAATTGAATTGGATCACAAGGCTGTAAGAAAAATATTTGAATGCCTACAAAAGAATAAAAGTACTCTGTCGTTCTAGCAATGTTGGGCATCTAATTATATCACAATCTATTTAAATGTTTTTTCACGATAAGTGTTTATAAATGCAGTAGTGAGATGTGAGCTTCCAAGAAATGTTTGTGGTTTGTCTTTTCACTTGCTACAATTCTGCTGAAAGTACTGCTTTCTAATATAAAAACCTGATTTCTCTTGATGTATTTTCTGCCCTTTCAATAGTATACGTATTTGGGATGATGGGAGCCTGGAAATTATCAATATCACAAAGCTGGATGAAGGTCGCTATACCTGTTTTGCAGAAAATAACCGAGGAAAAGCTAATAGCACTGGTGTTCTAGAAATGACAGGTAAACCTCTAAATTGCATTAGTTTGTTTCAGGTAGAATCCCTTAATTCAAAATCAGTAATTTTTGTTCCAGTATTGCAATGCTTTTGCAAGCCATTTTATATCTTTTATTTCTAATTTAATTGCTCATTAAACAATGAATTGATGCTTTTAAAGAATATTGTTCAGTAAAAAGCAGATATGTTTGCAGCAGTACTGAGACCATATTTTGATTTTCAGGGTTGATATTTCCATAAGAGATCATTAAATCTGATCCATTAAATTGAAACATCTTAATGCATTCATTCAGTTTGCTACCTTAGTGCTCAGACTAAGATGTGATGCTAGGGTCATGACTCAAACAGAGAAATGGGACTTTTACTGACCTTCCTTAGTTTTAATTTTCTTTCTTTTTTTGGTGGGGTAAGCAAGTTTGAGAAAGTGCTGCAGTTAACATGCATTGCATTTGCTAGATAGGGGCATATAGCCATAGGATTACACTGTCTGGCCTGTATCAGGAACAGCGTGGTGAGTAGGACCCGAGAGGTGATTGTCCCCCTGTACTCGGCACTGGTGAGGCCCCACCTCGAGTACCGTGTCCAGTTTTGGGCTCCCTACCATAAAAAAGACATCGAGGTGCTGAAGCGGGTCCAGAGAAGAGCAACAAAGATGGTGAGGGGTCTGGAGCACAAGTCTTATGAGGAGAGACTGAGGGAGCTGGGATTTTTCAGCCTGGAAAAGAGGAGGTTGAGGGGAGACCTTATTGCTCTCTACCTGAAAAGAGGTTGTAGAGAGGTGGGGGTTGGTCTCTTCTCCCAAGTCACAGGCGACAGGACTAGAGGAAATGGCCTCAAGTTGCGCCAGGGTAGGTTCAGGCTAGATATTATGAAAAATTTTTTCACTGAAAGGGTTATCAGACATTGGAATGGGCTGCCAGGGAGGTGGTTGAGGCACCATCCCAGGAGGTGTTCAAAAGACGGGTTGATGTGGTGCTGGGAGATATGGTTTAGTGATGGTGTTGCTTTTTCTTTGTTGTGGGTGTTTATTTTTTGTCAGAATTAGGTTGATGATTGGACAAGATGATCTTTAAGGTCCCTTCCAACCTGGAAGATTCTGTGATTCTGTGGTACTAAATTCCCTTCCTTTATGGGTATTAGTATTTAATGATTGATTACTGATGTCCTTAATTGCGTATTTTAAATCTGATGTCAAATAAATAAATAGCTGTAGAATACAGACAGGGTAGATGACATTCATGAACAGCTATGGCTATCAATTATAACTGATAGTGGGAGAGTCATTTATCAAATACATTTTTTAATGTCTGTTCCAGAAATCATGCTGGAGGTGACAGCTGATGCCACAATATTGATGTACTAATGTAAGAATTAATCTGTAGCATTAGATCATATGAAAACATTTTTCTGGCTGATTTATATCAAATTTATTGTACCAAATGAATTGTAAGACTTTATTTGGTTAATCAGATTTATTTAATGTTTGCAGTTACTTTTTATCATCTTCTGTAGTCTTATATGTCTTAATATTACCCTCAGGCATTTCATTATTTTGAAAGGTTATATAAATAAATATCCAGCCCCTTAGTAGTTGTATCATACTAAATTCACAAAGTTAAACATTTAAATCACATGTTTATAAACCTTATAAACTAGGTATAAAGAATTTTAAAATTCTGGAGAATTCTGTTGTGAGTTATCTAAAAAAGAAAACCAAAACACTAAGACATCTCCCTTGCATCACAGCAGAAACAGAAGGGTCAGATGACATAGTTCAAAATTATTTTCACATTGTGGACAATGATGAGGGTTGACAAAGAATGCTTTGAAAATGGTATTCCCGAGCACATTGTGTGGCCCATAAACTTCTCAGACATTGTGCATGACTACAGGAAATTAAAAAGTTAAATCTGAAGCTGACAGGCACTGCAAAGTCTGAAGTTTTTTCCCACACACTGTTTGCTCACTGCGACTGGACCATTCTTTCAGCAACTTCTTAGCCTGGCAGAGTACTTCATGTAAAGGTTTATTAAATCACTAATGATAGAACCAAAGCTGAACGTGCAGGCACAACACTAGAATGGAGCAGGTATCCTAAGTGTGTGCCTATAGCTAGGACTTCAGAGATCAGATGTTAACAGGTTGTTCCAATGCACTATGAGATACTCCATTCTGCAAAAGCCAGTAGTTGGGCCACTCTCATAGTCTCAGTATTAAGCAGGTTTTAGGTTACTAGGGCATGAGCCGGGGGAAGGTTTCTCTCCAAGGCAGGTGGGCAAGAAATGTTGGCTTTAGTGAGGACATTTGCTGTTCTGTGTATGGTAGGGTATAGCGTGCTCCTTGAGGCATGCTTAAACCTAGGTCTGAACCTTTAGCAGCAGGTGTTTTCTTATGGCTATTGTCTTCCAGGTTTTGGTACCGTACTCCCACTCTCATATTGATGGGAAAGATACATGTCATGGTATGAGGAAGATGTTTTGTGGCTCTTTGTTTTAGCATAATATTTTAAAGAAAAGGAGCAGGTATCAGTGATCCAGTGAAACTCTTGCAGAACAGTGTTGATAATTTGCAATATGAGTTTGATGCTTGTACCAAGAACTCAAGCAAGTATCATAAGATCTCTACCTTTTTGTGTTTCTGTAATAAAAAGAGGCATTGATGGGGGATATACAGCTTTCTTCCTTTTGTTGTATTACTTTCTCTTTCTTGCCACATGTAGCTATTTGCATAGTTTGTTATGCATCCATTATGTTGTTTCTCAGTAGATAAATTAAGATCTCAGTCCTTGCAATGCTCTCATGGAAATCTGACTCAGCCTGACAACTGAGTAGAATTTTTCATTCGTTAAAGAGGCAGGTTGTAAAATGTAAGAAATATTATAATTAAAACAAGAAGTGCAACACAAGTCATGTAAGATTCATCATCTGTCTTCTTTCTACCTGAGATATAGTCAATGAATAAAAATAGCTTTACATAGTCAGTAATGTGATTCAGAGACTGAAACATAGCCATTTTCAAAGGACAGCTAAATAGAAGTTAGACATTTCAGTTGCAAAAAGTTTCCTTTGTTCTTTTTAGTTTGGTCCTTTGAAATGTAGCTGCATAAATAACATGTAAACTAGAGTTTGAGGGAGCAGTTTAATGTATAATCAAGCAGTTATGGATCTGAGCTTACATTTGGATAAACATTTATTTATTGGAATTTTCCATGTTTGCTATTAACTTCACAGAAGCTACAAGGATTACTTTAGCTCCGCTGAATGTTGATGTCACCGTTGGAGAGAATGCTACAATGCAATGCATTGCATCCCATGATCCCACATTAGACCTGACATTTATTTGGTCTCTAAATGGCTTTGTAATAGATTTTGAGAAAGAGCACGAACATTATGAAAGGAATGTTATGGTAAGATACTACAGATCCTTATTTAATATGTGGAAGCTTATTTAAAATATGTGAAAGCCTAGTTTTCTTTATTGTGAATAGCTGTCTTTTGTGTTTTACTTTTTCTATTGTGTTGGTTCAAGTCTAGAGAAATGCAGTCGGCTAGGAACATAAAATATAATTATAATTTAGATGCCTTACAGACATGTAGGCGCTTGCAGGTAGATACCTGAAATCAGATATCTAAATTGACATAAGCATTTTGGTACCTCAGACAAATCCTACTCTGATTAATAGGGAATGTAGCTGGCAAGTGGGTAGCCTGATCGTAAACAGGGTGCAAATTATCTCAAAAAAGTGTGCATATGCAAACACTTTTACTTACCCATGTTTTTCTCATCTACATTTCTGGAATTTGGCACAAGACTGGGCCAGATGGTGGGTAGGAGTCAAACAGTCTGTAAACACTGAGCAAGAAGAGCTTGTGTAAAGGCTAAACAAGTTAATACAAAGGCACTCATTTTGGCACATAGAAAGAGGAATCATAGATCTTTCATGTTTGCATGTACAGTTATCTTTTTCCAGTCTTCTATCAGGCTTATTCAAAATAAATATCTGAAGTAGAAATCCCTTTTGGTTATATCTAATTACATGCTAATTTACCTAATATTCAACAACAATCTCAGTGTGATTGCCCACATGTATATGTATTTATTCTGTTGTTCTGGGTTTAAATGATACAAAAATCCTCAAATTTAGAAGCCTCTTTTTTTATGCTTCCAAGAGGAACTGCGAATGTGGAGAGAAAATGTTGCTAATGGTGCCTGTAGTGTATGGGAATGCCAGGGGCCATGTTCAATTTCAGCTCCATGTTCAAAATAATGTACCATATAATACTGCCTCCTGCAGAGTCTTTCTCCTAGACTGGCAATATTATTTGATTTTCTGTGGACCAAGAGATTCCTTTTCTCTCTTTTTTTTTTTTTCAATGTCTGTTTATCTCCATGTGAGAAGATGTTTCACCATAACTATTATAGTCTGATTTGGAGCAAACCATTCCTTTGAGGAGTCAGAGTTGCCTCAGCCTGCTCATTTCCCGAGTTGTGAATGTTCCTAAGAAGTCACACTGCTCTCTTTCAGTGAGAGTCCAAATCCTTGTCCAGCAAGCCAGTAGAAGTATGCTAAGATCAACTGGAAAACATTGAAACCCAAAGACATGAAGCCCTTTCTGCAATAAACCTCCTGAAAGTCTATATCCAAACTTAGTAGCAGGGTACTAAGCAGTTTGCAGTGTATTTTGTGTTGCCTCAGGAATTAAAAAATACGTAGATTTACACTAGTACATGAGCATCATTCACAACGTTTCCTGCATGTGGCTATTAAGCCATGCTTTTGATAGGTTTATATTTACACTTCAGTACTAATCAGTGCATAGGAGTACCTTGAAAAAGCTTGAATCATCTCCTAATGGGATTAGTTTGTTCTTAAATAAAGGCTGGAAGGAATCTCGAGTATTAGTCAAAATAATAGCGTAAGGAGTAATGCCCCATTAAATGTATTCCTTGTAGCACAGCAAATAAAACCACTCTGGTCTTGTTGAATTTTATTTAGTTGATTGGTTTTAGCTACCTGACAGAAGTCACACAAAGAAATTGTGTTCCATGAAACAGAAACTCAGTCTGAAAGCATTGATGAATCGGTGGTTTTGGTGTGGCAGAAAAGTAAAAATGCCTTTGTGAGAGGACTTCGTAATGCAAGACAGTGTAATGCAAGAGAAAGGAACCTGATTTTTCTTCATCTATCGGTCATATGTTGAACAAAAGTTTTTATATCATTGACATACACTTTTGAGTTTTTGTCTTACTAATGAAAAATAGAATGAAATTGGATTATTTTTTTCTTTTAGGGGAAATTAATTCTGAAATGTAATCCAAATTTTAGGGCACTTTCTAAAAAAGCACTTCAAGTGAACAAATCTGGAGCCAAATATGGGCCTCAGCAAGTGTGTAAGATGTAATTATTTTTGAAGATTGACTTAATATTTAGGTTCCCAGTCACCTGTTTCGTATTCCAAATAGCCAGTGGTCCTGGATTTCTTATTCCCAAATTCTGATTAACTCCACAATATTTTAGGCACTTTATTGAAGTGATTGTTTTCAAAAACAAATTAGACTAGCTTTTCTAGGCCAGCTTGGTCTCTACAGTCCTTCTATGGTCTACAGAGAGAGAAAAAAAGAGGTGGTTCACTTCTTGTGGGTGTTGAGTCTTGTGCTGGAAGATTTCCTCTTTCAATAGATTATACAGTTGGATACTCCATAGTTGAGAAGTAGCTGAAGAGTGACTAGCTCTTAATTCACTTAGACAGTTAAGTAAATTAGATCAAACACCAATTCATTTATTTGTCAGTGTGTAAATCCATCTTCCTGAAGGATATTTCTTGCTTTGTTGTGTTCCTTTTGCACTTGATCAATACTGGTAGAAATTATTTTAGCACGGGCAGCTTCCTGTGTGCATTCCTAAACTTTATTTCTGGGATTTCAAATGCAAAGCAAGTGAAGATAATCTCTATTCTTCTTCCACGGGCAGCTCAGTCCTGTTCACTCAGGACAGAGGAGACAGTAAAATTGCTTTTGAAGTCTGGAATTGCAATTCATAGTTATTTGGTGATTCAGCCCTTACATAATAACAAATGCAGAATTTTTAACAAATTCAACTAATCCAGTACAAAGGTTTATATTGGATGTAATTAAGAGGAATGTGCACTTTCAGGATTTCTGTTTAATTTGTATATTACCCTATTCTTACATTAAGGGTCTTTTTTTCTTCCTGTGTGAGCAAAGGGATTTTCTCCTGCCTACTGCTTCCATCTCCGGCAGTTCTCAGCTCAAGTCACTGGATGGCAGGTTTGCTCAGGCTTTCTCCCATGCAAAGGGATGAGCTGTTGCACATTTGACAGCAGCAGCCTTCGCTGCTGGGCTTTAAGCAGTGGAATCCCTTCTAACACCCAGCCGTTCACAAACATAAAAGACAAAAATATTCTATCATGAGTATTAAAACTACCGGATATGCAAGGTGTGCTCTCGGTGCTATAATTTCCTGTTGATGAAGGATCCTCATCTGCCTTCCAGATAATATCGCTATTAATTTATGTGACAATGCAGATCAACAGGCTGAAACTTGAATCAGCCGTAGTATTTCAGTTCTCAAAATAAAACTAATATTGTTGTCACATACACATAATGGAATGCTAATGAAATTCATGTAAATACCTGCATAAGTCTTCTTTCTTTAAATGGAAGCTTTAGTATCTCCATCATTTGCTGAAGGCAGAACTAATTTGCATTGCATTAATGCTAAAGGTCATTTATCAAAAGAAAATTTGTCAGTGCTATTTTGATTTCCTATGACAGTGATATTTAAAATGAAAAATATATATATTAATTGGTGAGCTTTCGAAGCGTCAAACAGAGTCTTTGAAATCTTGCTACTAAATTGATTGCTTTTGACTTTGTGTATGGTTGTTCCTCTGATTATTTGATTGAGAAACTAAAAATTAACACATCCTTTCAAGTCCCATAGAGATATAGTACTTCAAGTAATCTGGAAAACTCTAATTTGTTTGGTCATTTGTTATTTATGGACCTGCTTTTTTTCATGATATTTAAAGTTTGAAAAGCTTACTTTTAATATCTATTTTAAAAATATACACTGTCCAAATAAGTCTATTCTTTTAAGTTTATTACAAAAAAATCTCTTTAATATGTGAAGGTGTGTAACTATTTTTTTTGTACTTTTGGAGCCACACTAGTCCATTTGGATGCCTAGTAAGGAAGAGGAACTTCATAATTTAACTGATTCAAGTCAGAAGATTTTGTGTGATTCTGTGATGATTTAATACAGCTGTGTAAAAAAATATAGTCAAATGAAGTATATCAAAGATGGTATTGAGTGCTGAAAGCAGATGGCATCAGTATTTTGTTCAGCCAATACATTTATATGCAGGTGCACAGTTACTTGTCTAATGGGATATCAGCACCCCTCACCACAAGCAGAAGCTCCTGTGTTTGAAATAAAGAGTCAAGGTACTGGACAAAAGCTTGGTACCAGCAAGAATGAGGTCATTTTACGAAGTGTATCATGGAAAAATATGCTTTATTCTTTCCAATTTCCATCAAAATAGGAATTTTAACACTGAGAATTGGCAAATCATTTCATTTTAACATTTAGGAATTTTTTTACCTTACCAGCAGCTTTAATGATGGAATGTTTTTACAGAATTATAGGGAATCTTTCCCCAGGTAGTTCACAGGACTAGAAAAGTGTCTTTACTGATGTGGTTTCCAGTGTTCATAGGTTTGGGGACACAGCACAAAGGCAACCAAACATGTTCAGTGCAGAACTTACAGGGCTCGTAACTCAGGCGCTCTTCAGCTTTGAAGTCACTTCTAAATCCAGGCTCTCTGTGTATGACTTGTTCTGGTGTCCCTGCAACCATCATAGAGTTAACCTTCAGTTGTGTGGATTTCACTGTACTCTCAAAAGCTTTTTTTTCCTTACGCAAAGTACAGAAGGCTGAGGTGCGTGGCCAGACAGTTACTTTACATTAAAGTAAATCATACATGGAAGGGCCTGTTTCTTCACTTTGACTGTACAAGGTGGTTAGTTCAGATACCAAAATTCACGCTATGGATGTCTGAAATAGGTGAGATTAATTCTAGCTTGGAGATAGCATGTGCAAAAAGGGAAAGTTCTCCAAACAGCTGGTTTTGTAAACCATAGAGAATAAGCTGAACTATAAAAATCCTATTAGAGGAGTATAGTTTAATACTTGCTTGTTTTTTGTAAATCGTTATAATTTGCAGTTCCTTGACTGGACATGGTAGACAGAGTTGTTTTACTGCATGGTCCTGCTTAAATATATTACTGGCTTAAACACTTAGTTTTATTTTATAAATCTCTCCACTTTCTACAGTTTTGTGCAGTAGAAAAGATAAAAAGATTTAAATTATAATTTTTCTTCACTGCTTCCCCAGTAATCCTACTTGCAGAGTGTGGAGTCCAGCTACAGCTATATGACAGGAAATCAATGGAAACTTCAGGGGAACTGAAGAATTAGAGAAAAAATGTTCAGATAGGAAAGCTCAGTTACTCACAGACCAGGGAGAAGAGGCTGTATATGGATTGGAACAAAACCTGGGAGATAGTGCCATAGTGAGCTTATCTGGTACAATTTGTTGATTCTGTTAAGGGAGCAAGTGATTGTTCATGAGGCATGGCCAACCAAATCAGCTGAGCTGCTGCTTTTTCTGAAAAAGTCGCAGAACTCTCCAAAGGCAGTGTCTCATTACATTACTTTCAGAGCCTTGATGTATTAAGGAGACTCTTTAGACATGCTTTAGTTGGAAGACACATATTTTGGCTAGGTTTGGGCTAAAATTTAGAGGTTAAGGCCTAATAGTAATGTAGCGAGCATGGAATGAGGTGGATGGAGTCAGTGGTTAAGAACAAGGAGGGGAAGGAAAGCAGAAGACATAGTGCTGAGGGTGAAGCCAACAAGCAGTTAGTTCTGACAGAAGCCTTTGAGGAAACCTGTTATTAATCCACATCGCTATTTCCAGCACAAAGGAATGTAGTCTGTTTAGAGGATCAAGATATGCCAACTTCTGCGCTAGAATTAAAAAATACATTGCGTAATCACTTGACTGTAACTTTATGGCCTTCTCAGACTTTACAAGCTTCCAAAATCAATGTACCATACCTAGTTAGGTAGCAGGAGCTGAGAATGCCAGGTGTGAGCACTACTCAGAGAAATGCAGTTTGCAGTAGTGTATTGTGAATTTTTATCATCAGCCATGAAGTTGTGAGCCATGAGTAAAAGTGAGCATGTACCTGGGCTTTTCCTGCTGTTGGAAATGAAACAACAGGGCATATTACCACAGGGCTGCTGGTACAAAACAGTGTCCTCAGGCATTCTCAGTGGTATGCTGAGTGGGGAAGAATAATATATTTGTTGGAAATATTTCTCAGTCCACATTTCAGGGGTAGAATTAGCACTGTACTTCCTTTACATATAAATATAGTTCACTGAAGGAAGAGATTCTTTAGTGGGAATAACTCTGTCATCATTATCCTGCTGGGTTTTTTATTTACCCATAACTTTCATGCCAGCCGTGGCTTAAAAACAAAGTGAGATAAGCTCTTCTGTGGACAGGATTGAGACAGAGCTCCACTGCTGTTGTGCCCATGCCGTCTCTGATCTCAATACCAGTAAAACAGCTATAATCACATTTACAGTAACATTCGTCAACAGCAGTTGGATTATCTATTCTACTTGTATCAACCACATAGCAGGTCCTCTACTTGCAGGAACAAAACAATTTATATGAACTCACTTACAGGTAGTAATTTTAGATACAGGTAATGTAAAAATATGTTTTAAATTATTGCTAGCTTTGGAAAAGATGATCTCATCAACACTGTGTATTAAATACCTCTGAAGCTCAGATGTCTAATTTTTAAACCTGAATTAAAAAAAACCCAACAAACTCTGCATCTGCTTACCAGGTTCTTCAATTTCTGCCAAGTTCTTTTTTTATTAGTAAAAGAGCTTGTTAGCTTCATACTGACATAAGCTCCCTTATTGTCTCTGGGGTCCCAACAGAAGCAGATACTGCTTTCAGTCAAAAGACCAGATTCTGTAAATGATTTTTGGTCACACAGGGGCATGTTCTGATGACTTTCAGTAATCTAGTGCACTGAGCAAAGGTGATAGTCAAATGAGAACTGTGCATCTCAAAAATAGGTCATACGATGCTATTTTTGACATCACTATTAAAGCATAAATATAGGGCTCATATGATGAAAGTCTGCTTGAAACTTGGTAAATAACTGAGTGGTGAGCCACAGATACCCTTGGAACATCCCTCAGTACTGCTATCACTATTTCCAGTCTGTGATTCAGTTTTCTCTGAGTTAAGGAAGGCATTTTTAAACTTAGCCAAGATGAGGTTTTTGAATGAAAACATACAGTGCATTCATATCTAATTTGTGGACAGAATTTGCTGATGCCCATGCTCTTTATTTGCTTTGTAAGCTCTTCTTTTACCACCAAGAACTTAGGCTTCTTCTGAGGTATGGAAAGCTTCATCATCAACTGCATAAAACCTTGCTCCAGGAGAGCTTCTGAACCAACAAGATGCAATACCATATCTATGGGTTGTTGATTTTTAAATTATGTTACATTTTCCCATCTGTTTTTCATCATTTAGATTTTAAGACTGAGATCCCATACGGAAAAATGTTAAAGCAATTATCTGGGCACACCGTTAATAAATATAATAAAGTATTTTAATTACAGTGCTGACATAGGAATTAATGAGTACTAAGATTATTAAAATTTTTTAATCTTTTGTTATTGAAGTAATAATATGATTATGAGAATTCTAAGTTTATGCAGTTTTCCTAAACCTTACTGCTTTGCCCAACCTTTGGTTGTGTTTATTTGCAAATCAAAGTGCAACCAATTATCAGGGATTCACAGGCAGTGTGGTTCTTTCTAGGATGACATTTAGTGTTAATAAACTGAAGGTTTATACAGAGCACTCAAATAGAGAACTATTTGTCTCTTTTATTAAAAACCAAGCCCTATAAGAACAAAATGAGAAAAAAAAAAAAAATCAGGAACTGAAAACTCAAGGAGCTTGACCTTCTGCAACTTCTTTGTTGTAATTTTTTGGAGGGCAGAGGAGCAGGTAGCTGCACTCTCTGCTTCCGTAGAAGTGCTGACAGTGTCCCTGATATTTCTTCCTGAAAGCCATTGACAGCGTTGCGTAGCCCAATCTAGACAAAAAAGACTTAAATGTGGTTAGGCAGGCAGGCAGCCAGTCTTCGCCTATGCAGCAATCCCCACACATTTTCAAAGGATGCTGTCCTCAAAGGCAGTCCTCCTGGAATTTTCATGAATAAACTGGGGAGGGCACCAGCACAGAAATGCCACTGTCCCAGACTTACCTCATCTCTGTATCCTTCATGCACTTTGGCAGATTAAATTAAATTAAATTAGTCTTGAGTGAAAAGCGGGGAAAAAAATATCTATTTACACACTTGGACACAGTTTAATAATAACTAAAAGAGAAATGGCCAGAAATATTTCAAAAATACTGGATTCTTCACTGATCCAACTAATCCATTTGATCGTTGCTAGCAGCTCTTGTGTCACTCAAAAATTGAAAAGGTACAGTGTAACCTGCATTTCTCTCTGACCCTGTGAGGCAATCAGCTGAAGTATTGCTAGCCAGAATTAAGCAGTTTCTTTCATGTGTGCTTGATTCTCCTTTTATCCCATCAACAGTTTACCTCAGTAATTTCTTAAAGATGTGACTTCTTATGTTGGACAAAAAAAAATTGGTATTAACAGATTTCAGTTTGTGCCAAAATTTTATGCCAGCGGAATTGGAAGCTGACATCCAAAATCCTCACTGGAGTTTGGAAAGGAAAAGGATAGTTTTATCTAGCTATTTTAATCTCCCTAAATATAGACTCTAAATTGTCATTCTAGTTTCAGAACATTTGGAAAAGATTTAACCTTATTTTTTACCCCCCTTTTCAGTTGGGGAACATAAAATGGATGACATAGCTTTATATCATTTCTTAAAAATGTCTAAATGCAGAGACACTAACAGCACATAATATTTGAGATTGTATTGAAGGTCTTTGCTGTTCCCTCGAACTTTCCGTGATGACAACACTAGTTCTTATACCCAAATATTCAGCAGTTTCTTTTTTACGTACCATTTTGCATCTAAATTCCATTTGTTCCTGCATGTGAAGGTTTTCAGGATTGCAGTGAGTTATCTCAAGGTGTTGTTTTTTTTTTTAAGTTGCATTTCTGAACAATCTGCAGTGAGTTAGGAAATCTGAATGTTACCCCTTTCACTATAGTGTGGTATAAATCCATCTTTTAATATTTTGGAGAGAGCATTTGGGTTTTTTCTGAAATACCTTTAAGACTAAAAAATGTATAACCCTGAGATTTAGCCTCGTAATCTTTTTCTGGAATAAACTGCAGGTTAGATAAGCAAAATATTTCAAGTGTGTTAAATATCTTTTTAACATAAAATGTGTTTTTCATTAAGAATAAGTGTGGTGTATATACTGGTCTGTCTTGTTCTCCTTGGTTTAGAGGTGCATATCGAGTTACTCGGTGGGTTCACAGAAGTATAGTAGGACAAAAATATTTTTTTCAGTTTGCCTACCTGTACAACCACAGGTAGCAGCAGGTAGTGGACCTTATAGCCACCTGAAAACAGCTATATATTTTCCCAACAGTCTAGCACTGGTGAAGAGTGTTGAGGAAGGATTAGGGTCTGTGATGATGATGAGGAGGAGGGTATGAGCCTTGTTAACAATAAATTGCTTCCCTGGAGGTCCTGCTGCCTTTTGCCAGGGAGCAGTGAGGGCTGAGCTGGAAGGGAAAGCATGGCTGGCAAGGTCACTGTCCCACAGGGCCCGAGGGAGGGCAGCATAGCAGGTCTGGTGGTAGCCAGGGCTGGGCATGGGACAGGGACGGCTGTACAGGTCCATGGTGGAGGCTGGTGGTAAAGTGGGAAGCTCAGCAGGTCAGGACCAGCAGGGCCCATGGCCAGCTGGGCTGTGCCATGACAGGAGCTGTGGTTGTGGTGGGGCCAAAAGGCAGTGTTCCCCACCATAAGGGTTATGGTTACTGCCATCGTCCTGCGCATTGGCAGCACCACTGGGCAGAACGAGGGCTGGCCTTTCCTCTAAGGAGCTCTGACACAGGTTGAACATTATTGTTTCTTCACAGTCTCTGCATTTTAGCATTCATTTAGTTTGTGATCATAGCCTCTCTGCAATAAAAATATTTGTAGTGCCTTAGACTTGTAAAGGAAGAGCCAAACAGTTTCCTGTGCTGTTAGTAGGATTCCATGACGTATTATCATACAAACAGACATAAAAAAGCAAGTAATGGTATGGAGGAATCACCTGACTGCTGTTTATGAAAAAATCTTGCCTGAATTTAATGTTGAGATATTCCTGAACATTAGGAAAGAATTTTTCACAGAAAGAGTGCTCGGGCATTGGAATAGGCTACCCAGGGAGGTGGTTGAGTCACCATCCCTGGATGTGTTTAAGAGCTGTTTAGATGTGGTGTTGGGGGATATGGTGTAGGGGAGAACTTTGTAGAGTAGGGTAGATGTTTGGACTCAATGATCCCAAGGGTCTCTTCTAACCTAGACGATTCTATGATTCTATGATATGGGCTTCAAGTAGTAAAGGGCTTGTGCAGTACACATTTACTAAGACATCTGGTTTTTTTCATGTCTGGTAAAGAGCAGCATCTCTTCAGGAAACACAAAGAAAACTTTCAACATCTGTCATGTAGATCAGATTCATCTTTGAGGGTGATCCATGCTCGAAGTAAGCACTTGCTCTTTGGAAACAGCAACCACTGTCTATCAGTTGGAAGGGTGTGTAGATAGGTATCATGTAGCTGTACAGGGATGTTTACCGGCTTCACTAAGTGCTCTTTTTGTAACAGATTAAATCCAACGGAGAGCTGCTCATTAAAAACGTTCAGCTGCGGCACGCAGGAAGGTACACCTGCACTGCTCAGACGATTGTTGACAACTCCTCAGCTTCAGCTGACCTTGTCGTGAGAGGTAAGGTTCTTCAGGTAAAATACAAATGTGGATGGTTTTCACCTAGACAAGCAAAGTGTTTTTGTTGTTTAGAATATGTTATTTCTCATCAAGAAATGACAAATTAAAATGAGAAGTGCATGAACAAGCAAAGTCCTTAAAGTCTACTCAGGATACTGATTCTATTTCAGACACTTAGAGGTCTAACGGAAAATATCTTTTCCTGGAAAGCAATAAAGATTTATTTTTTTTATGGGCATTTTCATTATGTTAAAGTAGTTTTTAGAGAGTTTAATTTGGTGTTCATTAATAAAAATTAATTTTTCAATATCATTTCAGTGTATCCACTGTATAACATTTTAAAGAAACCACTTCTGTTTTCTCATAAAGCTTTATGGATTAAACTATTGTGTACAATACTAGGCCTGCATTAAAAGGATTTCTAGTTTTCAAATTACAGAAACCAGGACATTTGAGGTTAAGGTTGTCACTCCATTGTTAACTGATTCGTGTTTGTAAAGTGCTACCTCAATCTCAAAACTGCTTGCTCATACAGTACGTACCCTACAAGATCTGTTACAATGCATGGTTTCAGTAATGTGAGTTATTTCACGTCCTTTGGGCATTTTACTCTGTTTTGTGCTTCCAGGTATAACACATTCTGAAGTGCTAATGTTCTGTCATGCTGACAATTCAAAGCAGACATAACTTTTACTCAGGGCCACGTTGCTGTCATGTTTTGCCCCACATTCCATTTATACTGTAGAGCTGCATAGCAGCTGAAGTATATCTTGTGCCTTGCTTCTGAATTTTGGCCATCTGAGGATGTTGTGGACTTGAATCTTTCTGTGTTTAGTTTCTGCTGGCTATTAGCAGCCAGGGAAATGTCATCAGTTTTGGATGAAATGTCAAAGCAAATATTGTAAGTAGTGAAACTGCAGAATACATCTGCAAAGAAAAAGAGAAGGGTCTGTTCATGTGCCTTAGTATTACATCAGCAATTCCTTTTACAGATAGAAAGGAGGTGCCTTATCAAGCTTCTGATTCTCCTTCCAACCCAGTAATTACAATTTAGAATCATTGCTCTGGGGTTATGTTGTGGAAGAAATTAGCATTCATTTTATGTTCAATATTCACATTTTAATACAATGAACACAGTTCTGCTTAGTGCTGAGGATTTCTCACTATCATTTTTGACAGTGGAAAACTCAGCGTCTTACAGGGGCAAGGTTAAATATCTGAGGAAATATGACAAACGTTGCATAGTTTCACTGCATTGGTAGGAGGAGGCAACAGCAAAGTATGAAAACGCAGAGCTAGGTTCCAGAGCGTCACGTCAACGAAGAGTAAAGGAAATGACCCATCAATGTGCGCTTGCAGCCCAGAAAGCCAACCACATCCTGGACTGCATCAAAATGTTGGTCAACTGTCAGCTGAACATGAGCCAGCAGTGTGCCCAGTTGGCCAAGAAGGCCAACAGCATCTTGGCCTGTATCAGGAGTAGTGTGGTGAGTAGGACTTGGGAGGTGGTCGTCCCCCTGTACTCAGCACTGGTGAGGCCCCACCTCGAGTACTGTGTCCAGTTTTGCACCCCTTACCACAAAAAAGACATTGAGGTGTGGAGAGATGGGGGCTGGTCTCTTCTCCCAAGTCACAGGCGATAGGACAAGAAGAAATGACCTCAAGTTGCACCAGGGGAGGTTCAGGTTGGATATTAGGAATAATTTTTACACTGAAAGGGTTATTAAGCATTGGAATGGGCTGCCCAGGGAAGTGGTCGAAGCACCATCCCTGGAGGTATTCAGAAGACAGGTTGACATAGTGCTTAGTGACATGGTTTAGTGATAGTTTTTTTAATCAGAGTTAGATTGCTGGTTGGACTAGATGATCTTTAAGGTCCCTTCCAACCCAGACAATTCTTTGATTCTATGAAAAGAAGCATGGCCAGCAGATCGAGGGAGGTGATTCTGACCCTCTGCTCTTTTCTCGTGAGACCCCATCTGGAGTGCTGTGTTCAGTTCTGGGGCCTTCAACATAAGAAGGACATGGATCTGTTGGAGCGAGTTCAGAGGGCCAAGAAGATGATCCGAGGGCTGGAGCACCTCTCCTGTGAAGACAGGCTGAGAGAGTTGGGGTTGTTCAGCCTGGAGAAGAGAAGGCTCCAGGGAGACCTTATAGCTGCCTTTTAGTACCTAAAAGAAGTCTGTAGGAAAGATGGGAAGTCTTTATCAGGGAGTGAAGTGATAGGACAAGGGATAACGGTTTTAAACTTCAAAGGAGGTCCAAGGACAGCTAATTAGTAGATTAGTTTTTAATGCAAAGATTTGAATTTTAATAGAAGTTGTTTATGAGCAATCCAGTAGTTAACTGATTGCTAAATGGGAAGTATTTACTATTCTTAGGAGAAGCAAAAATCAGCAATTTGATTGTCAAAGTCATAGCCTGTAGCCTAATAGATTGTGCAGAGTGGTCACGCATATTTCTTTGTAAGCAATGGCATATATATTCTTTGAGGAACCAGTCTAAATTTGAATTCTTTTGGAGTCAGAAATGGAGTTGCTTTCTTAATAGAAGGATAAATTCTTTGAAACAGAGGAACAAAAATATATGGTAGTGTATTTGTTTGATTCAGTTAATTTCATTTGGTTCCTTTTGCTCAAATTTATGGAGAAAATAAAAAGCTCAAGAGCTGCAGACACATTTGGCACACTGCATCTTTAAATCTCATGTAGAAATTTTGTTCCATTCTTTTTGTTGAGTTAGCTTTGTTTTTGTTTTCTGTGGATTCTCTGTAAATACTGCAGAGAAATGTATCCTGTTATTTCTTGTTGGCTTTTTTTAATATGCTCTGGGACGTGTTCAATCAGATTGTAGGATAATTACCTGAATTACCTTGGCATATTATTATCTCTGAATGTGGAATCAGAAAATACTTCAGCATAGTTCTAATGCATTGTCTCTGTTTTTAAACAATAGTTAATATATATCACATAACTGTGTATCACATAAAACAGAAGCATAATAACAAACTGGAACAGTCAATATGAAAAGAATGATCTGAAAATATCTATAGGTCAAGTTTGTAAGTAGGTACTAATTAGACAGCTTACAGAACATTGTGGTGTCTTTTAGAGATGAAGATTCCTACACTCACGTATGTTTGCACCTGCATCACTCTCTTCTTAGCTTTCTAGTCTATGAAAAACTCACCTGTGCCTGTTGATCTGCACATTTCAGCCTCTCGTCTGGGGATCAAGGCACAGCACAGCAACAATAAAAAAGTTACCCACACAAAGTAGAGCTGTGGGAGTAGTAGTAATTAGAAGAAAATTTTTAACATTTAAAAAAATGTATTTAGGAAAATGCAAGCATTCACTCCAGCAGCTTTTGTCTGTTAGGACTGTTCAGAAATAAACCAGATGCAGTGTTGTGAAGAGATGTAATACCGTTTATTAGGTTTACTGATATACTTGATGAAAACAGGCAAGTTTGGGGAACAGAGGCCTATCTCTTCAGATATGAAGTACAACTAACAAACTTAAAGCTAAATATGGATTGACAATAATTGCTGTTATTTTAAAATAGCTATTTTAAGTAGTTGGTTTGAGTAGAAATAGTATTTAGTACTTGAAAAGCATAGAGATGGAACTGTGAACTAGCTTAGGACAAGCAACTGCTACGTGTAAAGATTTAGCTGGGTGTTAGGAGCATTGTAATGTGCCGTCAAGCCAAGACCTGTATTTATTTCATAACTTTTTATATTCACTAGAGCTATGAATTTTGAAATTAATCTTTGCAAGTATCTGCCTTTTGAAGGAAAAGAAAATGCTTTTTAGGAATTATTTTATAGGTACTTCCTGATGATCAAGGCTGAAAGGGCAGATGTAGAATGGCTGTTTTGTGAAAAATGTTTACCATTTGACAGCTTAGTGCCTCTGTTCCTTGGTGGTGGTCTGTCATGGGGTTATTCTGGTGCGCAGAGGTTGTTTGATTTCACCCATGTATTTCACGAGACTGCTTTAGTTCTGTGGGTGTGGCGGATTCCATGTTTCAGGATGGATTTTTGAAGTTGTGGGAAGGCTTTTGTTGAACTGTAGAGAGACATTGCCTAGTTCTGCTTTCACTCAAGTTATATTAGTCTGTAGGAAGTTTGAATCTGATGTTGGGTTTACCACATTGGGGTAGTATGAAGGCCAAGAGAAATGTGATCGGGTCTATAGATATGTCTTTCAAAGTATGATTTTTCTCCATTATAAATTACAAGATTTTCCATATAGATTGCCATCAGAGCCTAATGGCACAGACAGAAGTGTAGGTTACAGGAGGGCCATCAATAACGTCATCATTAGGTGGAATTTGGGAAGGAAGATTTTGTGTATGTTTTCTGACGCTGAATTCAGTGTTGTTTGAAAAAAGAGTAGTAGCAGGTTCAAATTATCATTTTTCCACATAAGAAAATCTCAATAGTACTACCTAGGCCGGAGTCATGGGAGTTTCATTTGGTAGTTCTTGCATCCAAGAGCACTTACCCTCTGAATCACTCTGTAGAGTATTAAAACGTATATATATATTTTTTTTTTCAATCTGTTTTTAAATAGAAAATGAGACTTGAAAGTTTTGTATCTGATAAATACTAATAGGAAAGTGAGTGAACTTTCGTTTTCAGAATATTGAACTTGTGGATTGAACTACCAATTTTTTTTTCTCAGGTCCTCCAGGCCCTCCTGGAGGTATAAGAGTAGAAGAAATTAGAGACACCGCTGTAGCACTTACCTGGAGTCGTGGAACAGACAATCATAGCCCTATTTCTAAATACACTATCCAGTCAAAAACCTTTCTATCTGAAGAGTGGAAAGATGCCAAAACAGGTAAGAGTAATGCCAGAAATTTAAAATCAATAGGTTTCATAGACTTTAAAATCAATAGACTTTAAAATAGACTTTAAAATCAATAGGTTTGAAAGCGTTTGATTGTTAGAAAGCTTGGCTAATCAGAAAATAGTCCCAGTAAAAGGAAACGAGGGACACTATTAATGTCTGCTGCAGGGTTTTGGAGCAGGTACCATCCTGTCAGTGTGTTCTCACTGAAGGGGCTGAAATGAACATCAAGAAATACAGAAGAGAACAGGCCAGACTTTTTTTTGGCTCTTTCCTTGTTGCTTGAAACATTGCGCATCAACTACTAGAATCTAAAGATTTATTTACAGGTCACTTTGGAAGACAAATGGGTGTCCTCATTTTTGTATTTGTTGTGCAGAAGGTTGGCTAAAATTGTCTGCTTTTTCCTGGGAACAGATTTAAGTTCCTGTTACCTCATAACTGTCACCCCTAGAGAAAACATAGCTAAGATTATCCTTCTAACCACTGGATGTCATCAGTGTGCCACATAATTGCAGTTGAGGAGGCACCTACCTGAATGCAGGCATGCTAATGTATATTTTTTTGCAAGATTTAACATAAATGCGTAGACTATGAAAATCCCTTCCTATCTCGTATATCTTGTTTAATAGTTTCTGTAGAATAGATTTCATTGAACTTTTAAAAAATAATTGATGTAGAAATTCGACCTGTTCAAGTAATCAATGATTTACTTCAGTAACAACATACACAGGAGGGGGGATGCTTTTAGGCTACCCTCCACTTTTTTTTCGGAATAAATTATATTTTGTTTCCTCATATTTTTTTTAATTAAAAAAAATAAATTGGGAAGAAACAAGGTATTAGGAAAATATAAGAAGTATTTATAAGTAGGGGGTGGCAGCTCTGATGCTTCCTTTTGTGCTGCATGTTACTGGAACTAGAAACATGTAGGAGATTACGAGGGTTGGATTCAGGTCTTTGCTCTGTCTTGTTCAGAGCAAACACATGAATCCATCTCACTTCTCAGGAAGATTCCCTATTTGCAGTGTTATAGGCATGATGGGATGCGCTTCTCTGCACATCTGAAGTTGTTCTGCTTCACAGAATTAATTAGATAGTCATTGAGACATGCAGTCAGACTTTGAGTATTATCCTGTAGCATGTTGAGTGGGATTCACATCTTGAGTGGGACAGGGAGGAATCTAGATTGTTGAATTCCTTTTTTAGGAAGCTAGCAGGAAAGATACAAATTACTCATTTCTGAAAAGTTGAAATTAACTATTACTGTGTTTTCAAAATCACTGCTTTTTCATTTGAACCACACTGAGTAATTTTCATTAATAGATTATTCCCTCAAAAAGCGGTAAAATCACCATAGTAACCATCTCTGGCACCACTGAAAGCTTTTACTTAATTTCTGGGCTGCTCCCAGTTTGGCTCGGTGTTCACTTTCATATGAAGGAAGCATGATGAACAGTCCAACTTGATCTCTCACCAGTGTTAAGGCTGTCATTTGATGCTGCTAATTTTCAGTGTGTGGAACAAAAAAAATATACTTTGGCATTGTGCTTTGGAAATATTGTTGTTATTATTGCTACTGCCATTATTCCCAAACCCAATCATTCATCTCAGGTTGCATAATATCAAGTATGTTTTATGAAAGATGTGTATTTTATTTCACAGTATGAAAATACGTATGAATGAGTTATATAGTAACTTGCTTACATTTATGTTGCTCTTTCCAATTAAGGGCATCAGATTTCTGTGTTGACTACTTATAATTATTCTGGGAATTTTTGGCACAGTAAGATTAAATGAAGAGATTGAAAGTAGCCAAGGCAAAGGAATGCCTGATTTATGTCATGGCTTAGATGCTATAGAAGGTTTGCAATGGCTGTATTGACTAGACAGAAAAATAATTTGAATAACCATGAGGGAGGGTGGTGGGCAGCTGGAAAAAACTGGAAAGTGTTTTTCTTTCTCCTGTAGGGGCGCACTTGAAATATTTAATGATCATTAGGGAGAGGAAGGTTGTGTCACCATCCAGTACTTACATTGCTGTGCCTGTTGTTTTTTCAGCCATTGTGTTCATGTTTTAATTCCAAATCAGCTGCGTAGCCAGTGCAAAATATCTCATTTCTCATCTCCCTCTGAACCCAAGTCTCTAATTTGACAAACAACTCTTGGCTCACGCAATAAATGAAAATTCTCTTTCTATAACCGCAGACAGCTATAGAAACAACCCCTATTGTCTGTGAATTGCAGACAGAGAGTCATGAGTTACACATTTTATTTATGGCAAAGAAGCTCATCCTTATGACAATAATAAGTCTTTTCACAGGAATTAAAAGAACACTTACCCTTGTTGGATCACAACTAGATAGCAAGTTGTAACTAATAAGGTGCACCAAAATATGACAACATTTTATAAACCATTCTTTATCAATTGATCAAACCCTACATTTGCACATGTCTAGCCCTTGTCTATATAATCCATTTTTATTTTACTGGTTTTACATTCCAGATTTCTCATTGCATTTGTCTGTAGGTAAAATTAAATTCTGCAACTACAATATGTAATTAGTAAGGGTAGCTCATAACTACATGTAATTCTTTTGCTAGTTCACACCCAGTTAAAACTTACAAATCTATAAGGGTTTATCCAAGATAGTGTCATAGTTTCCAAGTTCCCAGTCATTGCCATAAGTAGTCCTTGTAAAATGTGGTATCCTTTATGTACAACATAAAATTTTCTCCAGTTGGCTATGTGTGCTTGCAGTATAGTGGTAGTTTTTCCGAAATCAGACACATTTTTGGCTGACCTTATTGTACAAATGCTGTTTTCAAAAGCAATTTCTTATTTTTTATAGATCCATCAGATATTGAAGGAAATATGGAATCTGCTACAGTGATTGATTTAATTCCATGGATGGAATATGAGTTCCGGATAATAGCAACAAACACTTTGGGGACAGGAGAACCTAGTATGCCGTCACAAAGAATTAGAACCGAAGGAGCTCGTACGTAAACAGAAAATGTCAAGTTTTTTTAATGTGTTTCTTAATTTTCACATTTTTATTAATAAGTTTTTTAATTTTGGAGTTTTATTTTAAAAAAATCACTTTATAACAATGCAAGTCCACAGAATATATTTACAGACACCCACTGCCATAGATTTTGGTAAGGAAATACCAGACTGTCCAGATGTGATAGCATCAAAGCAGACAGGAAAGAAACATGATACAAAGGGCAAATTTGCCTCCATTGCTGGAACAGAATCATACTGTATCTCTCAGAGATTCCCCCACTGTATCTTGTCAGCCAGGTTGTGTGTGTATGAAAGTATGCACATGCTTATGACCATGGTATAGGACTTGTACAGGAAAAAAAATTGCATGTTTTTAACAAGGAAAATGTCCCTTTGCTGTTTGGTTTGTATTCTAACTAGAGAATACATGACTCTATGTGTGTTATACTGGATAATGCCATTTTTCTGTGATTGAAGGGTTGGTCCTGTGCTTTCTTATTCCATGTCAAAGATGTGACATTATCCAACACAACATACGCCCTTATCAGTGTAATTGCTAATTGTCAGTGTTAAAATCTCAGAGCATATTTAAGGATATCATTTAGGCTCAGGGGCGTCCTTTTAAAATCAGCTCTGCAAAATGAGGAATTAGATGTTATTATTAAAGATAATACATTCTGGTTTGACTGTACAAAGGAGATAACAGCAGTGCTCTAGGAGGTAATGTATCACTGCAGAAAGACTGCATCCAACAAAGCCTGTATACCAGTATATCCTTCTTAACACATATTAGCACCCATGTGCCACCTAGATATATTTACAATTGTTGTCCCATAGCTTGAGATTTGAAATTAAAAATGCAAAACCAGAGTATAAAAATTATTTTTTGCAATTAGACCTGCTAGGTCATTGCTTTGATTAGATAGTATTTTCCAAAAAAAAAAGTATTTGCATTGTAAATTTCAAAACATTTATTAAGAAGGATTCATATTTTGTCCATTAAATTTTTTTTTTGCTTAGGGAGAAAAGAAATACAGATTGCTTAAATTAATCTGCACAGGGAAGGAAAAGCCACATAACTTTAATGCTAAAGTAAAAGGAAGTTACTGCCTATAAAATTGATTATTAGCATCCTATGCTTTATGACTCAACAGCTGTATTTGAAGGCCCAGGAATCTAAATGAGAGATCTACACATGCTTCTTGGAGTGCCTGGTGCACAGTAGACATTTTTGAAATGTCAGAAAAGAGACAGAAAGGGAGGGGAAAAAATGCTCAGAGTGGTAGTCTCCTGCAGTTTGCAGTGTGCCATGTTCATTGTATTTGTTGCAGTCTCCCCAAAAATGGCATATCCTCCAGTTTTGTAGCAGGATGCAATGCTTTGCAAGGGGTAGTCTGTTCAGTCTGTTGTCTGCTTCCCTGCACAGCACCATTGTCATCTCTGGCAGACTGTGAGACATTTTTGGTGAAACAAAGCAAAATGTTAATGTAGACATCAGTCAGCACTTCTTGCCATGCCAAAATAGGGTATAAATCAGTAACAGTCTGCAGATGAATGTCTGTGCCCAAGTGCATTTTCTGCCAGGAGCTGGAATTTGTTATGAGCAAGAACAATAGGGTTTGGGTTGCACTGTCAGCTTCCAGGGTACTGCAGAACCGGTACCGCGTGTGCATTTTCATGTAAATCTGAAGAAGGTAAATACTTTCTTGCACAAACAACAAACCATATGCATACATTGTAGTTATTTTTAACATTTGTTCTGTGTTAAACAGCGACAGTGCTGGGTCTTTGTTGTACTGAATGGGTGACAAATAATGTCTGTTATTTTCAGTTTCAAGTCCCCCTTCCCGTAGATAACAATAATTTCAGTAACATTTTTATTAGTGTGCTAAGAATATATGCTATGATTTTTCTTTTTAATGACATCTTCATCAATAATACACTTCACAGTGATTTCTTGAAATTCAATGGATCAAAGTCTGCTTTTATGTATTTTAGCTTATGGATGCATTAGAGTAATTGTCTAAGTATAGCTCTCTGAATTAGTAACCTAGTCTTAGTGGAGAAAGAAACCTGGGTTTAATGGTAGAGAGAATGAGGGAGATTCTCTTGGAAAGGGTGATATGTAAGACATTAGACAGTCATTTTTCTCTTCTTTGGCAGCCTGTGTATCTTCTTTTGACTACTTAAGTATTCTAGCAAACCTCTGCTTGTAGCTTAGCATTAAGTTATATGCTTTTAATAGATAGTGTGACTACTGTGTATTTCAGTAATAACAAGGTCAAGTAATAGATTCAAGCTTCCTCGAATTGTCATGATACGTATGTTTAGTCTTATTCTCGACTAATTGTTTTCAGGAAGGCCAGAAAGAAATAATGCAAACCATGCACTGAATGCTGATTTCAATTTCAAATTTATTGTTACATATTTTTATCCTTTTTGAAAACATTGAAAACATTAGTTCTTCTCTGCTTTGTGTTTCTCCTCAGCTGACCCTCAGAGAAGGCCTCAGCAAACATCTTAAATACTTACTGAGCAACTATCCCCTTGCTATCTTAGGGCATTCATGATTAGTGGAAAAAATACCTGATGATATAAGAATTTTTAACACAAAGAACATGTTCATATACATAGAGCATGTAGCTAACTGGAGGATATTTAATGCACTGTAGGTAGGCCATCTTTTCCTAAGTTTTCAGTGTACTTTTTGTGTCCTCAGTAGTGAGTGACATCAAATAAATACACAATCATAGAGGATAGCAGTAGAATCATTTTTAGACTTAGTGCAAAGAATCTTACAGAAATGAGAATGCAGTAACGATTTATAATGGAGTCCTTGAGAGTATCCTGCTTTACCACTCTCACACTCAGCACAGTCAGCTGTGCACTAATGATAGATTAACAGATTTTATTTCATTACAGAGAATATCAGTGTAGAACGCAATTAGTATATTTCTAAGTGCTATGCCAGCTGCGCTTCTGAACATCTACCCGTTCTGAACATGCCAATCAAGAAGACATGTGCCACTAATCTGTAATAGGATTAGGATGCCAGTGCTTCAAAGATATATCCATGGGTTTAACATTATACATTGTGAGTAAATCCATTGAAGTAGGTGGAACTAATCACAATAATTAGTTAAGGTAAATTCATGTGCAAATCCTGGGTGCTTGAGACCTTGACATACCAACGTCTGAGGAAGCAAAAGAGCAATACACAGTAGTTCTCTAAAGACATATAAGGAGTGTTCCATTTCTGAATACTCCATTAAATATTTGTAGAGAATATGGTTAAAAAGAAGAATGATTGATTTCTAGCTATGGTTAGAACTGGCATGTTTCCTACAGCAGTAGCTATACATTAGTCTTGGCAAGACCACAGGCTCTCACAGCTATTACAGACTATTATTATTTTAATTGTGTGTGCTGCGTGTGCTCATTGGCCCTGCCGGTAAAAAGAAAAGTAAATAGTGATATTTTTACTGACTGCATACTTTGTAGTCATTTTTTTTATTTCTTCTATTTTTCTAGCTCCTAATGTGGCTCCTTCAGACGTTGGAGGAGGGGGTGGAAGCAATCGAGAGCTGACAATAACATGGATGGTAGGTATTGCACTGAGATGCCATGAAATCTGTACTTCCTTGTGTCTGATCTTCCTCCTCCTGAAACTCATGTCAGTCCAGTTTGTCACTGGCTCCTGTGAGAGCAGGATCTGTACACATAGGTTGAAAACATGAAAACATAGGTTTTCAGTCTTTTAGCATAAAAATACATAAAAAGGAATTAGGACAATGATACTTCAGATGTTAGGCAACATTATTTTGTGTTACCAGTCACCCTAGGGTAAAATAAAACTTATAAAATGTCAATATACAAGAATTTCCTTAAAAATCCAATTAATAGTTAAGACAGGCTAGTTTATAGATTGGGGATAGAGGTAAAATGTTAATCACAAAAATAATGGAATGAAAAGTTAATTACAGTATTACCAAAAAAGCTTTTCAGTAAGCAAAGTCTTTTGAAAATTTCGCCTCTGTCATGTTCGTTAGGTATTTAGTCTATGATACTTTGTCTTTAAAAAGTCTTGTATATGTAGATATATAAATGCTGTCTTCATTCTGGTATTAAAGCAATGGTTTTTAAAATTCACCTATGCTGTGGGTAAAAAAATGCTTATGAAAACAGGGAAGAAGGGAAAAGGAACAAGTAGATAGGAGGAAAGCAAAACCCAGAACAAGAGACGATAAGAATTTATAAGCAGAGTTGTTGTATAGGCAAAAGTTGCATGGAAGAGAGAACTGAAGTTTTCTGAAGGGTATTTCAGAAAGCTAGGCAGGAGAAATAAAGAAAAAAAAAAGCCTACCTGATTCATGTCAGTAACCAGCAAAAACAGTGTTACAGAAGCATTATGTCTGGCAAAGAAAGATGATTAAATGTTATGCTTGAAAAGATTACCAAGTTTATCTTGCTATTGACCTCTCTGTTCACCTTCATAAGGCTACAAGGCACATGAGACACATTACACCATTTGCGTCTTTTGGGGAATAATTTGTTTCAGATGTAGCAGCTTATTTACCTCTATGAGGAGTGCTTTTTCTTGTGGGATTTAATATAAAGTTGACGTAATTCCAACAGCAACTTTGTCATTGTTGTATAAGGACCCTCCTTATGAGCGCACAAATTTTGATCCATATGCACATTTTCAAATTTTTGCACTTCAGGTTGATCATACCTATTTGATAAAAATTTTCAAGTATGCCACAAAAATAGTCAGCCATATGTTTGGGCTAACAGATTCGGGGGTTCCTGTTTTATTTTGATTTTAGTTCAGTTCAAAGTATTTATTGAGTCTTTCTAAGTATTTTAGCAATGAGTTTATGAAAAAAGAAGATCCACACCTCTGTTAAAATATATTGAAAAGATTATTTCTTAGTTCCAGTAACAATAGGTTAGGAAGTAGATGTATTATGGTTGGTTTGATTCTGATCTTTATTTGTCTTTGAAGAGCAAAAGTCAAATAAGAACACATGCAATGAACGGTTGCACAAGAACTGGATTATTTTATTATTTCTTCACAAGTGCTGTCTTATAAAAACTTAAACTACAGAGCTACTTCTCGCATTGCCTCTAAAGACCCATACTTGTGGCATTTTCAATACAGCTAAAACTTGGCTGTGACCAAACTAAAAAAAAAGAAAATTATAACCAGGAGAATAATGACTAATGCAAGATCTGAAGTACAGGATCATTTCAGACTTTCCTATACACCCAAGTAGATTTATATTCCAGTTAGTGTAATGCTTTTTACATCTTTTCTGTAATGAGTAGCTCGTTTAGTCAGACAAATTAAGCAAGGCTTCAAATATTTACTCCTTAAGAATCTTTCGTATTATGTCTAGCAAGTGTTTTTGAATAGAGACATTAGATACACGGAGCCTGTCTGACAGACAACAATATATCTATCTGTAAGGCTAAGATAAAGGTGTATATTGATTCACCCAAGTGTGCTGGCATTTGCATATGGTACTCAAAATAGGCCTTAATTAAGAAGAGAAGAACAAAATGTATGGCAGGCTCACATGTTGCTGCCAACCCCCTTTCAGCTTTTGCTATGATTCATAAGCCCAGGTTGAATGAGACAGCCAGAGATGCAATCAAAGCTCTTCTAAGTCTTGTTTTGAAAGAAGAACTGAGAAAGAGAGCTAGGAGTGGCATGCCCGTGCTTCCCTGTTTTCCCTGTTTGTCTTTCCCTCTTCTTTTTTTGTTTTTCGAAGTTTTTAGTGGATGCTACAAACTATTCAGCTACTTGTACTTACTTATTATGTGCAGCCATTGGAGGGAAAGCTGCTTTCAAGATTTTGTTTAAAAATTTTGTTTAAAGATTTTGTTAAAATTAAGCACATAAAATAGGTTATCTAGTTGTTTTTTTCCATAGCTGATTTATAGTTAAAGAGTTCACCTGGTGGCTTGTGATTAGCACCGCAACTAGAAACCAAATATGCAGCTTGGTTTGTGCATGAGGGGTTTCTTGACTTTATCTGTTGGCAGTCATGTCATCTTAATTACCAATTTTACTTAAGTCATTCATGTGTTCTTAGAAGCCATGTTGTAGGTAGATGGGTATCTTTCCACTGTCTAAAGTTCCGTTATAATTCAGTTTTGATTTACATCAGCATTTCACCTGTGTTCCTTGGAAAAGCTGAAGAAGTTATGTATGTAAAGACCCGCAGTCACCTGCATCAGTCAGTTGTCTTCTGCAACATGGAGTCATGATTAGAGTACCCACCCAGGAAGCAAGAGGCACTGAGTCCAAAATAGTGTCCGTACTCTAGAAGGATGCCCTAACCCTGGTCATGGGGTACTGAGGCCACTTCCCAGTTTTTGATTGAACTGAGCCACTGTCCTGCTAGAGATACGGTTAAGTATAGGGAAAAAAGAACAGCAAGCAAGAGGAAACCTGCTGGTTACTGAACTCTGCAGATGGTAAATCCTGTTGGATTCTGGGCCTTACTCCAGCAGCTGGTTTTTACTTGTATCCAGTGATGAGCCAATGCTGAAGCACTGGTGTCTAGGAAGTGTCAACTAGAACCAGCTTTCTGTCCTCAACCAGCTGAAGGCTGCCTGTTTTTAATATCGCTGTATTGTTATTGTTGTGACTTTGGCACTGATGTTGCAAACCAGTGAAACTTTACAGCAGCAACAGAGAAAATGGGATGCAATGGGATTTGATAGCTGGCATACCTGGGGCAGGGGTCAGTTAACCTTAAGTTGAGTAAAGTCAGAAGTCCCAACCTTTGGTCTGATTCTGTACATTTTTCTTGGAAGCTTTTCTTGGAAGCTTCTTTTCTTTGAAGAAAAGAAGTTCCATCATTGTTCATATGTCCTTATCAGACATTTTTCAAAGTTTGAGTTCCAACATCTGTGTTTGCCTTAATTTTTTTCTTGTTGTATTGTGTATACTAGTCTTCCAATCCATGTGTTATGTTTCTGAAGTCAAAATGTAAATGCTTCTAGTGTTCCAAAAACTTGATGAGTTTTCACAAGAATTTTCTTTCTCAGAGAAGCTTTGGAGTTCCATTCTAGCTTCAAAGAAATATGAACATCAGAATTTGTGAGCTAGGGTTCTTTTTGGCTTGTTCCAGTATCAGCATCTAAGTTTCATAAATCCTTGCTCAGACTATCTCCACACGTGTTGGCTGAAGTACTACAGTAGTGGGCAAACACCTAAGGAGAATAATTACTCTCTGCAGTACTACTCCAAGACCTTTGCCTCAGCATAATCTATTTCATCTCTGTGAGGTTTACAGTATGGGAAAAGGTGATGCAGGAAATTTGTTTTGGAAAGATGCTTCTGGTCAGCCTCCAGATGCACTGAGGAATGACATGATTTTGGCCTACCGGGTGCACTGTCTAATAGTTGTGGTAGACTCCATGGACTGAGGAGGGATCACTGAATGTAGAGCTTTGGTAAATGAAGCAAAAATCATTATAGCAGATGTGTTTCTGTAATTTTATATTTTCCAGTATTCCTGGTTATAGGAAATCAGCTATAGTTTTAAGAAATATTTTGGATAGGTACCTTTAATGCTCAGACTGAAAATGGGAGTAATTTCACTTAAACTTTTACCAGTTAGAATCTAGGTAGATAATCTAAACCAGTAACTGAACCCCCTTCATCATCAGCAAAAAGTGGCAGGATGAATCATTTTTTGAATGTGTCCATCTCTATTCATCAGTGGTGCAAGTTGCCTAGGTGACCAAGTTTAGGTAAATTAGTATAATTTAGGCCAGCCACATAAATTTTCTCTTCTCTGTGTTTTACAAGAATATCTATCTCCACACATGTACATGGATCTGTATACTTGCCTGGTGTATACTTGCCACTATTACTTACTCCTTAAGAAAGCCTTTTTTCCTGGCTACAGCTGACAGCAGTTTTAGGACACAGTCATTCTTGGCTTTTTTCTGTAGGAGATAACATGAGGTGTCTTGCACTGAGTTTGGATGAGGAACAAGGTGTTAAAATGTTTTAGTAGCAGACATACTAGTACTGCAGATTTGCATAATGAAGATGATGTATTTTTAAAGGAAGATGGTGTATTTTTAAAGGAGGTGGGAGTAAACCATAGAAGTAAACCGGGAGAAAATGGAACTTTAGTTCAGTGTTTTTACAATGCATATATCAATGCTTTCTGTATTCTTTATACTTAATTAGAGATCCATTTGTTTAGTTGGCTACAAAAAATAATGTTTTATCTTTTGCCTCTTTAGCCTTTGTCAAGAGAATACCACTATGGCAATAACTTTGGTTATATAGTGGCTTTCAAGCCATTTGGTGAGAAAGAATGGAGAAGAGTAACAGTTACTAATCCTGAAATTGGCCGGTACGTCCACAAGGATGAATCAATGCCGCCTTCAACCCAGTACCAAGTAAAAGTGAAAGCTTTTAACAACAAAGGGGATGGACCATTCAGTCTCACTGCTGTCATTTATTCAGCACAAGATGGTGAGTAAATGTTCCAGATAAGTTTTACATGGAGGGCCCATATCAGTGCTACCAGATCAGTAGAGAGAACCTGGCCCTACACACTGGTTGATATAGCAACCTGCACCTTCAGCAAGGAGGGTGGACATTGCTCACACAGAACGCTTGCAGTTGTTCTCAATGAACAACTTCAGACTCTATTTTCTATGCGATGCAGAGCACTTGGCTGTAGTTGATGTCTGAATGAGCAATACACAGAAGAATTCAAGATTTTTCACACAGCTTGTTAAAGATTTAAGAATTTAAGAAAAAAATTAATTCTGGTCTTCATATTTTTCACCTAAAACGTGGTTATCCAGCAATGTCTCTTCTTGACATACGTATGGGTTTTTTCTTCCTAACAGACCACACCAAACCTGTTATTCAAGCAGATCAGTATCAGAATTTAGCCCAAAACTTTTAAAGGAGTAATAGTTCAGCTGTATCTATTTATATTTCAAGCATTTTTAGATACCAATATAAATTATCCCTGCCACATTCGTTATCCTAGTTTCGATGTTAGAGCTATCAACTGAATATTTTAATGAAAACCTCCTTGACATTTGATGAAAATCTTTTTCTTAATTCTACTGGAATTATTTCACATGCTGTGATCTTTAGGATTCAAGTTTAAATGACGTTTCCAAATTTAGCAGGAGAGAGAAAGCACTAGAAGGAGGTTTACCTTAAATCAGAAGAAATATATACAACACCCTAATTGCAACATAATCAGTCAAGTCTGTTTTAAAAAAACACAGTTTATTAATTTCTGCCAAAAAGCCAAAGAATTATTGCTCATATTTTTCTTTCCATGGAGCAGAATCTCCTTCACAAAGTCAACAGATCCAGACCAAAGAGCCAAGGGGAGGGATATGATAACAAGGCCACATTCTCACACTTCCGACTCTGTTCTTTACTGTGTACTATATGGGAGATTTATGTTCATGATTCCCATTAACACTAATGGGAACTTTGCACACAAGTTGCCCACACACAGAGAAGAGATAAAATAGTCCTTTTGTTTCTTATGATAATTCAGGATTCAAGCTAGCGACACTTAGCTATCTGAAGAGGTTAATACCAATCCTTTTTCTCAGAACAGCATATACCTTAGGATATCATCTTCAACAGCTGCTACAGCAACAGACTGGCTGTTTTTGCAATTGTGTAAATGAATTAGTAAATAGCTATGGTGTAATAAAAGCCATATCTGCCAAGTAACATTTCAGTATCCATCCTTTCTCAGAGACATTATCAACAGCTGACTGATAAGCTCCCACATATTTATATTATGATTATACTAACCATGTGAGGGATGGCAGTGTGTTTGTATAGCTCTCTAAGTTCAGAGACGTGGCAGACCCTAGTAGCTCCAAAAGACAGAAGAAAAGCAAATGTGCAGTAATGCCAGCTTCAAGATAAAGAAGTCACTTCAGTGGCTGCTGATGTTCTACCATAGACTTTAGCAAGGTCTAAACACTTGATAGAAACACTTGTGGTTAAATGATGTCAGATTCAGGCAGCAAAAGGCATAGAAGCTCAGTGAACCTACATCTTGTCTTTGATTTCAAGCACAAGAGTCATCAAAACAGTTAGATTCATGGTGTTCCAAACCTTACTTGTAGCAGTCACAGCTCCTGTGCGGAGCTATGGTCCTGTCTACTGACCATATCAAATGCAGGAACAGCAGGGCAGGTTAGAAGGAATTTTTCCAATAGATGTAAAGAAAGTTATTCCAAAGAATATTCTGCAGTTTTCTGCTGGCATCAGAATTTGCACAAAGTCACCTCGGTACCTTGTAACGTGCTTACTGGCTCCCATCCTTAAATTTGTATAGTTAAGGTTAGAAAACGATTGTGTGATAATCACTTTTCTTCAGTGAAGAGAACATATTGTGAGGCCCATGTGATTGCTTCTTTTATTGGTAGAATTACTGAATTAGAAGGCTGGAGAGAGAAAAGCAGCTGATGTCATCTTTCTGGCTCAGGAGAGACTGCAAAATATTTATAGAATATAAATGCCAAAAAGGGATATAAATTATTTGGAGTTCATAAGCAAGCATAAGCAGATGAAATATTGTTTAGAGTATTGTATCAGCAAAATTGCTGGCAGTTGGATCTTTTCAATATGAAGCATACAATGGAGGAGAGTCTGACAGTGGTTTGGGAATAGATTAGATGATCACATCTATTCCACCTGTACTTCTGTACCTCTGAATCAGCAAATGATATTACAAGTATCAGACAGCACAACTTCTCAAAAAAGCAATATGGTTATACAATATTCCATATAATATTCCATAGTCTAGTTATAACTGTGGGCATTTTTATTCACTTTAGTGACTGGGGAATTTCTGTGTTCCCATGTGTTTTTAGCCAAGTTCCATATCTGACAACTACTAGTCATACCTGCCATTGCTAGTAGTGAGTAATATTTGCTAGTAATGAGGCACAGGCCTCTTGCTTATCTAAATTCCTGTCATTGTGAAAACAATTTTGCAATAATGTATCATTTTTTAATTACACATTTGCATTATTAACAGTCATTGAAAGACAATTACAAAAGGTAACTTTGCATATAAGATTATTTTGTTACCTAGGATACTTTACATGAGAGATGTAACTGATTTTTTTCTTAACTGTGGCTGTTTTGATGCATAGTTGACTGGATGCCCAGTTGGAAGATTAAGTATATGAAAGCTTTCCTCAGCTCGGGCTGCCATGCCTGTCTGTTGCAACTTGTTTCAAAAGATTCACGACAGAGAACTGTTCTTAGTTTGGAAAACTTTATCTTTTATAGACATTGCTAAGTTTATGCCTTTTTAAATTCCTCACCTCACTCAAAATGCAAGTAACAGTGAAGTTAACAGCCTCTTATAATTAAAGTAGAACTTAATATTCTAAGCCCTGAATAAAAGCATATCACATTATAATGGTCTGTATTCTGCATTGGCTGGTGTCCAAATATAAGAACATGAACAAAATCAACTTTGGGATATATGCCTAATAGAAGGATGTTCTTGGATTATTTCACACCTATGTTCAAATTTGTATGTGTCAGTGGCCAGCTCTGTATCTAATATCTGATCTCATAAAAACTGTATCATCATGACTAATTGACATATACATGAATATTTGTGTGTAGCTAGCTTAAAAAAACTGATGCACGTAATCTGTGAGCTGCTGTCCAGTTTAGTAAAATATCACTGGATGCTTCATTCTATTTATCAAAGTCTGTTTTTAATTTACACAGATTTCAGCATGGAATCTGTTGAAGCATAAAAATACATAGTCTGAGCCAAGTAATGGAATCATTGCTTTGTTTTTATAGAGTCATTTCCCATACAGATCACCATCAAATTTAAAGTTTACTAAAGTCAAACCAGAATAAAACCTAACACACTTGGCCCCCTTATACCAAGAAAATGATACAAAATACTGATGTGAGAGGAGCCTCTGTAAGCCAGTCATTGGATGCTTAACATGTGTTTCATCTTCCAGCCCCAACTGAAGTACCTACAGATGTGAGCGTAAAAGTTTTGTCGTCTTCTGAAATCTCTGTTTCTTGGCACCATGTTTCTGATAAATCTGTGGAAGGATATCAGGTGAGTTTATAGGTGACACTGTCTATCTTTTCATTCATTTTATTTCAGTAGTTAAATGCAAGGGAAATTCCTACTCTAGCATTCTGTCTCTCAGCATTCACTTCTCTGTAATGGCAAAATCTGAGAAGCAGATTATTTTTGATGCTATGTACTTCACTACTAAAACATATCAACAAATGTATGTGCTCACTCTTCAAGTGAAAAAAGACATTATTATTTCATAAAAGAATCTTGTCTCATTACATTACTTAATTGAATGCCTATCTCTACCTTCTCAAAACATATTGAAATTAAGTTTTGGGTGCAATTGTCAACACAGACATGAAATTGTAAATAACTCATGGCCCATTTAAATTATCAGCAACTACTAATATAACTCACTCACAAATTCTATAGTAAGTGACAGAGACAGTGCTATTGTGAAAGACAACAATGTTTTGTTCATGATTTCTGTTCTCCATGTGAAAAAGAGCTTGAAGGTATGGTCGTCTGCTCCAAGACTAAGTGTTACTGCTGGTAAAAATTGTTTTTCACCTTGTACGACGATGACAGCAGTCACAGGGTGGAGGGTGCAACCAGAAATGGCCACATGGTACTCCAGCAGGGAAGTCCTAACATGCAGAGTGGAAGCTGACAAACTCTGCAGCATACAGCCTGTGTACTTTGGCTGCACACCAAAATAGGGACTGGGGCCTTAGTTTGTTAGTGACTTGCTTTGTGATTTAAGTTGCTGGCTGCTTGATGGTAGCCTCTTGTGTTCCAAAAGGAGCCTGTATGAATGTGGAGTAACCTCATAGAATGTATTTTGATGACTGGAGTAGATGAATAAACGTTCTTTTCATTAGTAGTACTTGTTTCTATATTTCCTGATCTCTGTTTCTGTCTCCATGAGATTTAGGTAATACTTTTGGGATGCTGTAACACGATCGTAGCAAAGATCTCAATAGGAACTAGCATAGTGTCCCATATAAAACTTGATTCTGCACAGTACACACATAAAATATTAAAATTATAAGCAGAGGACACTGGGGCTCTAAATTAAGACACTGACATCAACAGTAATTCCTAATTTACTAAAGCAACCCACTGGTCTGGTGTTTCATAGGGATTGTGCAACTAGAACAGAACAGACAAATTCATGATCATAACTGAGAGCTGGGTGGAGTGCCCGGATCTGTGAGCTCAAGCTGTCCAGCCACGAAGGAGTGTTGCACTCCCGAGCTGGACACTCAGCACAGAAACCATGCGGGAAGCTCTGCTCATCCTGAATAACCAGAACAGACACTCGGCAGGCACACACCGGGGGATTTGAGGGAGCAGGAGAGCACTGGAGAGCCTGGGACTGCAGTAGGCATAGGACATGGCAATGGATGTTGGGAGTTGTGGTGGGGAATGGGGTAGGAAGGCTGGAGGGATGAGGATGAATAGGGAAAGAACATGGTGGGAAAATATTCCCATAGGCAACCCACTTTTTGCTGTTTTTTAAAATTTTACTTTATTTTACATAAAGCCATCTGAATTGCTGTTAGGGGAAATACGAGAAAGCAGGGAGGGGAGAGGATTCAGAAGGAAAGAACAGGATGCACAGGACAGTCAGTAGAAAAAAAAGAAAAAAAAAAGAAATGGAAAGAAATGTGGAGGGTCTTTGGACTGAAAAGAGAATAATTGCTGTTCTGAAGAAAGGTGGGATACCCTGGGAATGGACAGAGAGTTCTCTTAGACAGAATATAGAGGTGCTGGCTGTGGCCTTATTTTGACAGCTGGAGTGTAAGTTCATCCACTCATTCCTAGAGAAGTCCTTACTTCCACAAATCCAGTATTAACTGGGTGGCTTGAATATGTAAAGTGAGCAGTGGCATTAGAATGAATTTCTTCTTTTTTTTCTCTCTTTTTCGGAAGTAACCTTCTAGTTATAAAGAGTGTGGAAAAAAAGCTCCCATCTGGCCACACAATAAACAGGCTGATAGGCATGAATTACTGCTCCACGGAGCTCAGTAAGGTGTTAATTCTGAGATTTTTTTCTCTAGAGCAATCACTAGCTTTATTCCAGTAGTGGGGAAAGCGGCTAAGGGCAAGCCTGTGCTTCTACACTGAGGGCGAAAAGAAAATCTTGGGCTCCTGAAGATCAGATCTCCCATCAGTCCTGAAGGAGCCATAGGACAGGGCAAAAATGGAGAGGGCTCTTGTGGAAGGCCAAAGCTTTTGTGAAGTTACAGTTGTGGGAGAAGAAGCACTCAAGCTACATCATAAAATTCCAGTGAATACATCTGGAAGGCTTTGTCTCTATAGGCATCAAGAAATAGTCCAATATTTATTTTTTAATTACTACTTAGCTATAACACAAATTGGCAAGACCCCTCATTGATCAGAACACCTTCTCAATTTCATTTTGGTCTTTATTATTACCTGAAAATTGCATAATTGACCTTTTAAATGCTAGAGTTTAAGAGGTGGGAGTCCCCTGAGCAAAGTACCTGAAGGTATTTCACCTGTGACACAATGCTTTTCACACCTGGAGGAGTCAGATTTTCTTGACACTAATGCATACTGTCAGGATGATTGCCCTCATGGTGATGAGTGTGAGCTGATACATTTTGCCATTACAGAGGAGTATCCTCAGCTCACACTTAAAGAAGAGATAAAGTATGAAAACTATTTCCATCCTTGTAGAGAATTTAAGCTTTATGTGTTCTTGCGATAGCCTGCTAAAAAGCCACAGCTCTTCAGTGCATGCAATGCCAAAGACGCTATCTGTATTTCCTGTTGCTTCTATGCAATACATATGTGTTTATTTTATTCAACAAATTCATCACTACTAACCACCATTGTCCCTTGTTTACTGAAATATGCTATTAGCATTATGTCTTAGTATGAGTAAAGTATCTCTTTTATGTTTCTCCTATGTAAAACTTCCGTGAATATGACAGCAGTTTTTTCATGATACAGCAACAACTTCTGGTGTATTTCAGTATATTACAATTTGAATAGAGGAGAGGACCATGAAAAAGAGTGTTTTTCCCTGATTTCAGCATGGAGAGCTGCACTAATTCATGATGGCAAAGACATTCCCTTTCTACAGATCACTATTGGCTTATCTCACACAACAAACTCTAGAGCTGGTGTGAAATAACCCTCCTGTGTCCCCCCGCGATTCATTATCTATGGGTTATCCTACCAAGGTAAATGCAGAGCATCAGGAAAAAGCAGTCTGTCCAGGATTATTGTCCAAGCTCTCTAATAAAAAGACAGAGTGACTACAGAGCAAAGTGAGAAAATGTGACTTCTTGAAGCAATGGGGCATTTAATTCTACGTATCGCTTCCAAAGGCAAGAGAGTGAAAGAAATTTCCAAGTTATTTCAAGAGACTTTTAAAGAGTTTAAATAATAAGTGAGAAAAGAAATGTAGGAATAGTGTAAAGAAGACAGTACTGTGTTTTAGCTCTCAAGGGAGTAATCTAATTTCAAATTTTTTTATTTTCCAAAAGTAGTTACAGTGATCCAAATGATAGATATGACTTTATATTAAATGAAGAGGTAAAGAAGAACATTCTGAGTGTGTGACACACAGCCCAAACACTATAGTAGTAGTTAATTCCACAAAATTGCTGCCAAGAACAATAATATTTGAGATTTAAATTTATTTTAATTTTTACATTATATTACTTCTGCCTGAAATGTAATATGCTCTCAGTGAAGTAATTTACATTTTCATACATTGTTCTCACTTCTCTTGTTTGATGCTGTATATTACTTGTTATATTATGCCATTAGCATCAGTGTAGTGCAAATGAACAGTAGGATTGTAGAAAGTTTTGCAAGTCAGAGGCATTAAAGGCTTCCAGCATATGCTCCATGATTAACAGAATCTTCCCATGAAGTGTGTTTGCCATCTTTTATGTAAAGCAGGTACTTAATTAACATAATAGAACATACTAAAAGTGAATTAATTAGTCTTCAGTGGCCATTTAATATCAAGAACAAAGCTACCATTGGTCCTGCCATAGCTAATAAACTTTTGGCCACCTAGAACTTCACAGACATCCCTTTGCTGCAGGCTAGAAACTTGTTTGAACTCGGGGACAGAGATAGACATGACGTCTTCTAGCTCCTGATGCACACACCCTCTCACGCTTGAGTCAGCCACATGTAGTCAAAAGCTTATGGTATACAGCTGGTTGCACTCAACCACAGCAGTTCATCTACAACAATTTGTTAATTATAATCATATTAAAAAAAAAAATCTGACTTGAAGATCATAGTCAGACCTTCAGCTGAAATGGCTGTGACAGATTCAGATCCACACCAGTTTGAAACCATTCATCAAGTGGAGGTTACCACCCTGCTGGAGAAGCCTGCAGGATGGATTGGGTGCACATTCCTCACTCATTTTGGGGCAAAGGCTGTTGACGCAGTGAAATAGCCACCTTGATAAGTGGGAATTTCATGAGTGAGAGTGCCTAAATTACAGTAAGCTGATGTTTAGGATGCTGGTGGATTAAACTTCCAAAACACTGTGCAGGACATACATTAATATAACTAAAAGTTACCCATTCATGCCTGCTGAAGGGCAGGTATGCATACCGTATTTAAAAATGGGAGCCAGTTTGGCCTGCAGATACAATATGATTCTCTCTACACCAGGAAAAAGTGAGACAAGTCCCTCTGATATTGTCACATTTGTAATAACCAGAGCATGTGTAGCCTCTAACACTGGTGAGCAAGACTGAGGCAACAGTTGAGACACTTTAGTATTTAATATTTAATTTAGTAATTAATTAATTAATGAATTAATTTAGTATTTTAAATCAGAGTAACCTCTATGTAGTGATATTGATTGTTCCGATGTCCAAAGGCATTTGAAGTAGGTGAAGAGAAATGCTTTGCTGCACCTCTCCTCATTCAGCTGCAGTATGTGCTCTGTGGTAAAACAAATGTTCTTATTAAGCATGTTAATATAAATGCGAACAGGAGAAAATAAGGCCCTGCCAAGCAAGGGTTGTGATGAGGAGAACTGTGATATTAACACTTTGACAAACTGTCTGCTCTTCTAACCTATTTCTTAAATGAAATTTCCAAGGAAAACTAATGTCAGCAGAACAGAAGATTAAAGCGGTTGCTATTTAAAAGATAAAATAACAGGATACCTGATGTCACCAGTCAAATCTTACAGTGCAAGATTTTTCCTAGAGCCTGAAATTACCAACAACATTAGGCTCTTCCTAAAAAGAATTAGAAGGTCCTCATGTTGCATACCCAAAAATCATTATGAAGGCAGGCAGAAGCTGAGCAGAAACGCTGAGAGTAAAAACACTGGAAGTCAAAATGTAATGGGCCTGGCTTTCCACTCTTTCAGGTTAGTGCAGTAATTTAGTCTTGTGCAAATGGTTATAAACTGGACAAAACCCAGAGACTGACAGTGTTTTACTCTCATTTGCATCTCACAAGGCCATGCAGAATAGCACCCCTGTATGTGACAGACTCTGTGGAATGGCATCACTCCATAGGAATTACTCTCTTTTAAACAGGTGCTTTGTAATGCGTAATGAATTGTAGTAGAATGGAACAGTTTCTTGGGAAAAACAGCCTCACAGAATTTCTATGTGGAGTTAATTGAATTTGGATTTTCAGATCTTACAAGCTTACATTGATGCTTTTCCCATAGTTCAAGCATTTTCAGGTTCTTATCTACTTTGACAAATGTCATATTGTATAACAAAATCTGATTTAATTTAGCCAAAGAACTTTAGAAAATGGCTAAGTATACATATCTAGACCTGCACATACAGATAATGTGACTAAATACTCATTCCTTGGATAGAAATACAAAAGGATTAAATTTATAAGACATTTTAAACAAAATATGTGAAAACATTAACAGTTTAGACTACAGTGTAGTGTAGCAAAACAATATTAAAGTTCAGAGTAAAATGCTCAAACAAAACAGCAAGAAGAAAATACTTATTCTTTGAAGGCATTATCCATCTCCCAGACTTCTAATGACGTAGCTGAAAACAAGTTAAACCATTCTGAGAAAAGGTTTCATAATAAAATCTGAATTTATTTCTGTTTCTTTATGTTTCTATATAACTTGGTTAAAATCACAGCCTGTTGAAGGAATTCCTTGCTATTGCTGTTAGATTTCTTTTAGCTTGCTTATTATTCAGAGTATGTAGTATACCCAGCATACATGATTTTATATAAACTTTCTTTATGACTATATATGTTAAATTTAATCCTTCAATTTGCTTGCTTATAGATTCGTTACTGGGCTGCTCATGATAAAGAAGCAGCTGCACAGCGGGTACAAGTGAGCAATCAAGAATATTCAACAAAACTAGAAAACCTGAAGCCTAATACTCGCTACCATGTAGATGTTTCTGCCTTCAACAGTGCAGGCTATGGGCCTCCCAGTACAACTATCGATATTATTACCAGGAAAGCACGTAAGTAAATAGAGCATTAGATTAAGTGTAATGTCATGTGCTTCATTATTGCATTGTGTCCATCAGGTTTTCAAACTTGGCTTTTTGTGCATATGCCCAATGTTCTGTCCAATATTCTCCCTTTATGTGGTATTGGTTCTTTGTCTGAAAATTTCTACTAAGGATCTCCTTCCTCTCTTTTGTTGCCATGTACAATGTGGATATTTCACAAAAGATGGTAAAGAGACTAAGATTATAGGCTCATAAGAGAGTCAGCTATAAGCCCAGACCAGGTTGGTAGGGCTTTATCCAGTTGGATCATAATCCTCCAAGGATAGAGACTGCACAGCCTCTCTGGGAAACCTGTTCCGCTGCCTGACTTTCTGAGCATCTAGTCTGAGCCTCTTTTAATCAAGTTTGTCGCTCATTCTCCTGCCATACCAATTTGAAGAAACCAGATCCGTGTTCTTGATAGCCTCCTTGTGAAAACAGGCTGGTGGCTCTTTGGCCCTCTCCAAAGCAGTCTTTTCTCCAGGGTGAACAAGCCTGACTGTGTCACAGTCCCTTCATGGGGCAAGTGCTCCAGCTCCCCACCAGGTCAGTGGCCCTCTGCTGAACTCACTAAAGATTAGCAGTGTCTTTCTAGTACTGGGGGGCCATGAGCTGGACGTGATATTCCAAATGATGAACAGTTCAGACCAGCTATTACTTAGGTATCTATACCCTGTCTTTCTGTTTAGTCAATAGCAAAAAAGATTGTATTCTGATGATTAAAATGTGACCAATCGCCATTTTCATTAGTAGAGGGAGCCAGGATCAGGCAGCCTTGAAAAACGGGTGATCTGAATCACACCCTTTAATTTATGTGCCATAATAGGTTTCTGGAGATAGCTCCTATCCTAATGATGATACCTAGCACTTACAAATGCTGAGCAATGTTCAAGTAAGAAACACATCTTGTGTCTTTAAAACACACTTATATGGGATAAAAATATGTACAGTTTGAGGATTTCTGTCAGTAAATAGTGTATTGTACAACTTGCACCTACAGGATTCATTTGTGTTGAATAAGACAACTCCATTTTATAAGCTAATTGCGTGAATTTTAATCAATGTTATCTGCAGTGGGGTACTCCCATTTCTACTGAGTTAAATGCTGTAAAAATGCCTTTAAATGGTTAATTAAATATTTAATCTCAATTAATAAATCTGAATTAAGCCACATTTCTGGGAGGTTCTGAACATAGTTGCATGCCAGCAAACACGCACGGTCAGCAACATAGTGAAGGGTAATGTTGGCCACTTCCATTCTGGCAACACAGAAAGGCAAAGCCACAAAGCAGCCACTGCACAAGCCATCCAAAAGTGCCTGGCTGGAGCTGTAGCAGTTCATTCCAGCAAGGAGACTATCCTTTAATCACATAAAGATCAGCCTAATTTCCCTTTTTACATTTTTTCATGTCTTAATAAAAATGTCATTGAATGTTTATGAAATCTCATTTATGTGCACATTATACATATGTTGCTTTTCAGCTCCGAGCCAACGTCCAAGAATTATCAGTTCTGTAAGATCTGGTTCAAGGTACATCATCACCTGGGATCACGTAAAGGCAATGTCAAATGAGTCTGCAGTCGAAGGATACAAAGTATGAGCTATGAGAATATCTTTTATCTTTATGTATGCTATATGAGGTGCATTTTATAGGCAGTGTTGAATTTTGGTGCCTAATCGGACTCAAACATAGTTGCACACTAGAGATGAAGGTATCGTGCTCAGAGATCACAGATATCCAGCAGGCTTAGGGCAAAGCCAGTGGCTTTAGTCAATATAATGAGAAAACACTGGGCACTGAAAATCATTTGGGTGGTAAACCATATTATGGGAAAGTTTAGATCAATGACCTGATCGCCCAATGGTTGCATTTATCTTCTATTGCCTAAAAATAATGTTTAAAAATTGAACACTTTAATAGTTTTTCCTTGTACCAGAATGCATTGTTCCAGATTCCTTTCTCATCTCCATGGGAGCTGCAGTTCCTGGAACAAAAGTTCTTTAAAGTCTGGGAAGGTAGAGGAAAGGAAGGGAGACTTAACCTCATTAAATGCAATTACTAGAGCAAGTGTATGTACTAACAACAGGGTGTATAGAAAGCTTCAAAAATTAATTCCTGTCTAACTTTGCTCCTTGCTTGGCAGCAAGAAAATTAGTGTCATGTTCTACATGTACAAATTTTGCTTGAGGAGTTGAACTGCTTCCTGGGAATTGCTGACAATGTTTCACAGAGATGATTCCAGAAAGAGTAGAGCTCTTTTCTAAAGGTCCCACAAGACATATACCATCGAATTTGCAATAGTTTAAAAGCACTGAGAGTTAATAATAAAATTAATAATTGTTTAATTTATGAAAATAGTAATAAATTTTATGTCAGAAGACCCAGCTGAGTTCTGAGATTTTTATTTGATGCTCTCTGCCACCCTGCATTATTATCCTCATCATTTAATTACTTATTTTGAATGTAAGGGCTGAAATTATTTTTCAAATGGTGGCATAATTTTATAACAGAGAAAATAATAAGGAAGCATCCTATCCAGATTGACTCTACATAAAAATGGAAAAAGTAATATCAGCCACTAAGTTTTGATATATAGGCTTCATATATAAATGAAAACCTAAAATCTTCCTTGATACACTCTACATGTGTAACTGTTTTCATGGAAATGTAGCATTTCAAAAACTATACTTACTATGACTTTCCTAGGTACTGTATAGACCAGATGGACAACATGAAGGCAAGTTGTTTTCAACTGGAAAGCACACAATAGAGGTCCCAGTCCCCAGTGACGGTGAATATGTTGTTGAGGTCCGAGCACACAGTGAAGGAGGAGATGGAGAAGTAGCTCAAATAAAAATTTCAGGTGAGCAGATTACTTCCTTTCTTCTTTTCCACACTACTTGGAAATATTGGACTAAATATTTTCTTCTTGTACACTATCCAGAGATGGGCACCCCACTCCTATCTGAAATTTGAGAGGCAGCTCTTCAGCAGTGACTACACTGAGAATTAGGGTTTATTGAAATCTGTCAGGGATTGAATTCTTAATCTCTTTAGCATACACTCTGTTAATTCTGTGTACCATTTTCTATGAGAAGGACATGGGGTACCAAGTCAACCACTTTACAGAAGTGGTAATACCTTGCATTATACTATCATACTCTGGGGGAATCACTTTTAACGTATTTCATGAGTTGCAAAGCAGATGAAGCAACTGCTGTCTTTAGGACATGTCTTAGGTCATCTTTGTATCTTACATATATTATCATCTGTCATTAATGTGGTGCAAAGACCCTTTAGGTAGCAGCAGGTAGATTACTTTCCAGACTGGAAGCAGGACCATCATCAGTACAGTATTGAGCCCAAGCTGATCAGTCTCACCCGTAAGACCTGCCCCAAGCCTGCCCACCTCTGGGAGAGTCAGCACTCTACAAATACTTCTTTATAAAGTTTTGTATTGCTTGTATCTTCCACACGGCAGACAAGTTTTCAGCCACAATTCCGTAGCCCGGCTAGAAAGAGAGGGACCGTGCCTCTGGTGGCCTAGATAAAGGCGGCATTCCCTGGACTCAGTTTACAAAAAGAGATCAAAAAGGAGACAAAAGGCAGGCTAATCTCTTTGGAATACACAGTATACAGAGATCTGTGCAAGCATTTCAGGCTATTTCTGGGCTCAAACTGTGTATTTTCCAAAGAGGAGAATAAAGTGTAGTTTTAACACCTACATTATGTCAGCTAATTTTTATTCTTAAGGAAATTTTCCAGTAATGCGACAGGGTTTAGAATAATTGCCCCAAAAGGGTGATAGAGTAGTGAGAAGCTTTTAGGTAATGATGGCTTTTCTCAGAGACTTGCAGAGCATGTCTAGTTTGATAGGAATGTGTGTTCTGGTGGTCGACTGGCCAAAATGGAACTTACAGAGAGATGCGAACAATAGTTAAGGCAAAACATAAGCCATTATATGAAATCCAGAGAGGACCATTGCCTTGTTTGACCTTTAGGCATCTGATTCCAGGGTTTGCAAACCAAATTAATTTTCTGCATAAGTGAGTGGGGAGAATTAAGCAACTAGGGCAGGGATTCCAGATAGCCTGGATGCTGACCAGGAACAACCACATCTTAAACTGGAAGGCTGCACCAGAGAGAGTGGAATGTCTAGAAAATCTGTGTGTCTTCCAGACTGCTGTTTTTCTGTTTTTCATTGGGTATCAAATCCAAAGTAGCCTACGTAAATCACCTGAGTTAGGTGACTAAGCTCTCATTATAATCAGTTGTCATCTAGGGTGTAATTCCAAAGCTTGGAGAGAGCCTGTATCATTTGAGATGTCCCAGATTAACAGGGACATCCACACAATGCTGGTAGGCATGACATGATCTACAAGGGACCTGAGGTCTTCTGGATCAGCAACTGGAGGCCAGACAGGACACCAGGGGACACCTTTTGGCCTATATTTCAGACATAGGAATTGCACCCTTTTGAAAATCAAAAGCATTTCTTTGATTTGTGTAGCTGGTGTTGCTGTGCTAGGCTACTGTCTTGTCAGCCTGTTGTAGATGTAGTCTGAGCTAATTCAGCATTTGCTGAATTAGGTCTGAATTAAATTTATGTACAAGAACATCTAGTTCCGGAACCCTAACTGGCCCTGAGGTCTTAACTTAGGCATTAAAAATACAGCACATTTTAACTAACAAAAGTTATGTTTGAAAGTCAAATGTAAAAGAAACTAGAAATAGATGTTATTTCTAGATCAACCCCTTGTCTGGGGGAGAAAATATCTTTTATGTTTTCCTTATCTTCCTCCTTCTCACATAAAACCTAGACACAAGAAGGGATTTAAACGTCCTGCAACAGCTTTGCTCTCTTGTAAGCAGTCAGCTTCCTACGGGATATGGTATTTTAATTGAGAATGATATAAAGGAAGTTCATCAAAGACAGCCATCTCACATGCATTTCTTTTTAGTGAACATCTTGAAATATAAGTGCTGATCATAAAATCACTCCCTGTATATATGGTGAGCTGCATTTCAGCATATTGCTGTAATCAGTGTAAAATAATGTCATTAACTGTTGTATTTTATTAACCAGTGCCTGCTGTACAGTTAGGGGTTTGGAGACTTTTTCAAGTCAATTATATTAAATTAATGAGCTACACCATTTAAAATTCATTCCTGAGATACCACAACCAGTTGAAGGTTGGAACTACTGGCTTAACCAAAGGAGTCAGTTTCAGTGCCTAATAAGAAGCTTATCCATTTTCTTTGAAATATGTTAGATCTGAGATATTTTTTTTGTGTCTTGCATGCTTTTTGGATTGCAGTGCTTTGTCATAATGCTAATATTAATGTAATCAAAGCAATCTTGCAATCAGTAGGAACTAAAACCATATGGTGCTTGCTTCTTTTCTCACTTCACTTGTGGCCTCAGTGCAATCAGTTTATGCCAGAGGATGGGAAAATAGAATCAAGCTCTCAAATTTCAAGTTTCATCCAGGGTAGGAGAGAGAAATTTCCCAAATTTCTGATTTGGGAAAATATTGTGAAAAAATGAAGATACCATGCACTTTCACCTTCAAATATGAAATCAGGTTAATGTCTCAATTTAAATAGTGACATGGACAAAGAATAATTTATGTACTGTATATGCTTATAGCAAGAGAACAAAATTATAGCTTCTCTCTGGTCACTGCACATTTATATACACATATGAATTCCATTTGCCAGAGGCATGTTTTAGGATCCTGAAGAAGTATTTACTTTGAAGCATAGCTTTTTCAAAGGAAAATGCAAAGTTTTTGCCAGTACTAACTCATACAAACATTTTAATTATTTTAATTTATTTTTTAATCATTATTTAAATGGGACATTAATATTTATTGCACATATTAGTACCAAGTAAATCAGGTGATCATTCACTTTTCATGTGGTATAATCAAAATCTTTTGATCATAATTTGAAAATGTCCATCTATTGCAAAGATGGTTGTAGTAATAATAAAAGAGAACACAGGTAAAAATCATAAGGAATGCTCTAACAGGCATGAAGTCCTCTGCTACTGATCTTGGAACTTATTATGCCTCTGTGACAAGATTGTAGCAAAATGCTTCTACTGAACTATTTCCGAAAGAGCTCTGTTCTACAAGAACTGTAATTTTCACAATGCATTTGGCTGTTTTCTCATGGCTCAAAAATAAATTAGAAAATACTCAGAATACCCTCTAACCTACATAAATTTACCTGAAACAACATATTCAGTTCTCTGGTGTTTCTCTTGATTTTACTTCATGATCACATTTAATTTCATCATAGTTCTAATTTATTAGTACTGCCTCCTTACAAGCTTCACTTTTACAACTAAGGTTGGACAATTACATGCATTACAGAATGTTCAGGTCTAGAAGAAGCATTTTCTTGAAAAAACATCTTCTTCTTAATATCAGTTTCTTCTCTTTTTGTTTGAAGTCAATAGTAGGAAAAACTACAGAAATGTTTTAATATCTAGTTACATTTTCTTAGTCTGTATTATCCTATGATAATCCCAATGCTGTTTATTCTGTCATTTATGTTTATTTGTATGGAAACGTCTGGAAAAGTGGCATAAGGCTCATCAAAAGTGTGAATACAACAAAATTTCATTTTTAGCCATAAGGCTCATAAGTAAGCTCTGCAGTGGTGTTTGACAGACTTTATAGCTAGAAATTGGATGTCTGTGTACATGGATTTAGAATACAACAGAGGTTTAAGAGACCGGTATCACACAGAAGAGCAGAATAGGTTACTCATTATCAGAGAACGCTGACGAGACAGGGATCTGCAATTGTTCTACATCAGAAAACAGAAAGAAGTGGCCACTGGCTTGAAAAGGAGCACGTAACTTCCTCCTGCTTTCATCTTCAGTCCGAGTTGCCCCATGCCTGTCTGTGTGAGCTTGGGAACTGCCTGCAAAACCCCGCTGATGGCTCTTGCATGGTCACATGAACACATGAGAGCTCTGCAGCGCCTTTAAACGTTAGCGAAGAAGAAATCTATGGCAACTTTTTTCGCTTTGTTCCACGTTTGGAGATTTTGCTGGCTATCCCCAAGCTTGCAAGAATGCTATAGGAAGGTGTGACCCTGAAGGAAAACATATTTTCTTGTTGGATCTCAGAAAGTAAAGATATTGAATATACTGAAAGATACTGAAGAAAGATACTATAAAAGTATAGAGAAAATCATTGAGGGTACAGCAGCTGTGGAGTGAATTCTGCATGAGGCATGTGAGAGGCAAGGAGCCTTCAGCTGGTGCAAGGATGACTAGTAAGGTAGTCATGAACAATAGAAAGAGGTAAGTAGGAAAAGATTATTCACTTTTCTTCACATTATGAAGGTATGAATGAAGGTACTCAGAAAAATTAGGAGGCAGCAGATCGAAAAATATCAAAGTAATACTGTTTTGCATGGCACAAAATTAAGTTGGGGAACTTCCTGTGACAGGGTGTTGTGCAGGACAAAATTATAGAGACTTGGTCTAACAGTCCTTATTTAAAACTATGTCCTATATTTAGGCTTTGACTCAGGAGCTACTGAACAGAAGCTACAAAGTAGCTCAGGAGCTACTTTGATGCAAATGGGAAAGAATATAAGAGGGAAGTCCTATTCTGTATGCCGTGATTTATTTTTTTTTTCCCTTTCCACTGGATCTGTTTCAGACCACTGTTGGAATCAGTGTCCTGAACTACACAGGCCTTTCGTCAGACTCATTAAAGCTGACCCTACACTCCCAGCTTCAGGAAAGTGTACTGTGAAATGCATGAATAATATCTAGTGGATGGACAAAGGATTAGTTCTTCTTCTGAAACCCTTAAGTACTTTCTTTACTGTTAGCAGCAGTTTGGATGTTATGCACCAAACAATGAGTGACTCCTTAAAATGTGGAAGAAGAAAAATAAATTTTGGTTCACTGTGCAGTCAAAAATGCTTTTTAAAAATTAAGCAAGATTTTGATTGCCACTGTTACAGTAGGACCATCGGTTCATCAGTGAATTAAAGTGACATTCAAATTCAGTTTGGCTGAACTATTTTTCTCCATTAGTTTATCCAATTTATCATATAGCTACTTTCAGATTTTTATTACACTAACACAGGAACACTATACTCCTTCCCTTTTATGAAACAAAATGGTTGTTATTTTATATTCATTGTACTCTACCATTAGAAGAATATGGAAAAAATCCAAGAGATCATTATTTAACTCTCTTACACTTAAATGTAGCAACATAGCAAAAAAGAGTATCACAGAAAGAATCACATAGCTCATAGAGTGAATGCCAAGATTAGTATTTTGCTTTAATAGTGTAATCCCTTTGATGCATAATGATTTAATTTCATACAAGTGAATATACTGCTTTCACCTCTTGGTAGGACATTTAACTATTGAGCTATATTTATACAGTATTTTTAATTGCTTTGAGAAATCAAAGCCAGCCAAGTAGTGCTTAGAGTGATTTAAAATAATCTTTGGAAGACTCATCTCATTAATTTTTTCCCCTTAATAATCTAGACAGGATTGCAGACGTGATCACAAGGGTGAAGGAATGAAGAAGGGAATACTTTCTAGTCATGACAATTCTTACATGTTTTAATTTTCAGTAGCAAGATGTGGAACTGCCGTATTCAAATCCTTGTGGTATTTTTCAGTTCAGCAGTTAGCAATCTGTCTTAGTTTTTATGAGTGCCTTGGAGTGGTGGTGTACTCATACCTCTCAGTTTTATGCAGCTCACCTAGCCAGACTCCTTGTCTTCTCAGTGAGGAGAATGATTCGGAAGACCTTGGTTAGACGTCTGCTGTAACACCTTTTGATGAAACCCCTCTCTTAAGAGAACAAACCCAGTGATTCTCTGACAAAGGCAGCAGTGATAGTTTTCCAGTTGCTTCAGTGGCCAAGTCCAGGGGAGCTCAAAAACACTCTTTGATATTGAGGAAAGGTGCACAGCTCTGCTCTTTAGTATTAAGGAAGTATCGCAGAGTCTAGTTCTAAACACCAAGGTTTAACGTAAAGAGCAGTTACAAAGGTGATGAATCCAAAGTCTTGGTAATGGCCGATGATACGTTATAGGGCAGTGGACAGAAACTGGAATTTGGGAGGTTCAGGCTGGACATTAGGAAAAACCCCAGAGGGTCGTGCAGCACTGGAGCAGGTTACCCAGAGAGGCTGCGCAGTTTTCATCTTTGGGAGAGTTCTGTGACTCAGCTGCAGCTGACAATATCCAGTGTTGGTGACAGTCTTGATAAGAGTGGGAGGTCAGACTAGGAAGCCTCAGAGGTACAGCCAGGTACAACAGGCATTTTGTGCTCCTGGGAACCATATAACTTCAAACTTAAGATCTACTGACGGTACATTAAATGATAAATGTTTCATTAGAAGTACAGTTTGTACCATGATTATTTGGCAATTTTGTATTCATGTATAAATAGATTTATTTGTTACTACAGATATAAAGAGCAGATAAAGTCACATATTTGCTAACTCAAACATACCTTTTAAGTGCCAGTGACAATACAGGAAATATTTGTGGTGTATTTTTGCCACCTTTACATAGATATATTAAATAGTACATCGTATTACAAAGAGGTACATGTCAAAATGTTCTTGCCTTTAAAGATTAATGCCATATATTTTACTTTCACCATACTTCTAAAGCATGTTCATAGAAGCAATAGATGGAGAGTTGACAACAGAGTTCTTAGAGCAGGCACTGGAAGAATGCTGCCTGGTCTGTCTTCTGTGGCTGTTCAACACAATTATATTAAGCCAGTGGGATGGGAAGGAGGAATATTACTTCTGTCAAAGTAAGAAATATCAGAAGGATCCTTCATCGAAGTTCATGTAAATGTTTCAGAGTATCAAATTTGGTGCTTGTGGCTCTAGCTGTAGAGTGGCTGAATTAAGAACTTTATCAGGAGAGAACTTCTAACAGAAGATCAATTTGAAAATTTCTTCTCCAGAAGCATGAAAATCTCCTTCATTTTTTGCTTTTCAGCTCCTGGTTTTTCTTAAGTCAAGGCTGTGAGCTGTTTTAAAAGGTGTTTTTTAGAAAAGCCGATCTTCCTGGACTCGGTATAGGAGAAAGTAAAAGGCTACTTAACTGTGTTGTATGTGAGGCAATATTTAGATGACATAGGGTATACTTTAAAAGACATAACAATCCTTTCTGTGCTTAAATTCTGTAAATCAGTATTGTTTTCTAACACTGTGGAGCAGAAATAAGTGAAATGTAGAATTTAATGTGCCAGCATAAGTCACTCATCTGAACAGATGAGCAGCTGTTTAAAGCTGGGTTTAGGCACTGCTGGCTCATTAAGATATTATCTGTAAAAAAATGTTTCCCTCATCTCCACATGAGAAGATTTTGTCTCTCTCCCTAAAACAAGTATTTCATGAATTTCTAAGTTATTATTCTCTGTAATAATAGAAGCCAGTGATGGGTTGTTTCAAATCTTTGTCTGACATTACACAGTATGGAGGTAAAAAGCTTTATTTGGTGTTAAAGGAAGCGTTTGCACTTGGTTACAAAGGCTGGTAGTACTTCTGTATGAGGACACTAAAATGTAAAATTATATGCTCAGTTGGAGGGGAGTGTAGTACAAATCACAGTCTTTTACGCGTGTACCTACAAAGTCCTCACAATCCGAAAATTACTTTGTTAAAAAGCCAAATGGAGTTGCCAATGAATGTATCAAACTGGGAACAATTTCTACACTGACCCCCTGCTCTTGGGTTTTTGTGTGGTCTTGCTAGTTTCTACCTTCATCTTTCTCTCCTTTTATTTTACCTTAGTTTGGAACTTGGCAAATTGGAGCATTCCCAGCAAAGGTTTTGTATTAACCAGTGTACCTTTCCTCTAGTTCATGCAGCCTATGCAGCCCTCTAAGATGCTTTATCCTGCCTATTCCTGTCTGTCTTCTTTACCAGAGATCCCACTACCCAGCTACCTGGGAAAATTGTATTGACCTTTCTGGTTTAACAGTACCCAATTCTTCAAAGTGTATTCTTATTAGTAAAAATGTCATTGTTTTGCTCTAGGGAGGCACGTGCTAGGCCAGCTGTTGGCTTTCTTCCTTTCTCCAATAACTTTCATGCCCAATTTAAGATATTTTCTGCCTTGCTAAATAGCAAGGCCAAATTTAAGCTGAGCTGGCTTGTTGGACTAACTTATTTTCTTTGCTGCATCTCAGTCCACTAGTTGATTCTGCTGCATGTTTGCCATGTTGGTGCCCAGCCCCGGGCGATTCCTGCTGCTGTTGTTCCTTGCTTGCCGTGCTCCGGGAGCAGAGGGGAGGGAGGCTGTGTTTTGGCAGCACTGCCTGCCTTCTGCTTTACCTCCCTGTTTCTCAAGGGCTGCACGGTGGTGGGACTCAACTGCAGATGGAGACTGTATGGCACATGGATAGTTTCACGAGCATGAGCCCCACACTGTCCTGTCCATTCTGGGCAAGTCTTGCCACATGCTGCAGAGGGACAGTGGCCTCTCCCTGCCATGAAGGAAGCACTGTCATCCAGCCCATTGAGACTGGGTGCTTCTGCTCATGTAGAAGCTGAGGGCATCCTTCTTCATCTTCTGATGCGTGAGCCAGGCTTCCAGGCTGAAAGATGAAGATTTTTAATACAGGCTTTTAATGTACCTCAGTATTTATATGTGCCACATTTGTTCCCAAGAACACAAAAATTCCAAAACTATAGTATTTTTCCCATTAATTCACCAACTTTTTGCATCTGAAGAGTTTCTACTGTTCGCCCATTTTACCTTGTGGTTGTTTAAATGTGGACTATTTGCAAGTGAAAAGGAGTGACAAATCTGGTGTATAGTTGGGGTGAATTTATTTGTAAAAAATATATTTTTTTTTAATAAGGAGAAGCAGGTTCTTCACTCAGAGATCCTCAGACATGCCAGCTGGCCAAAGAAAATCTGTCCCTTTTCTTCTTTTCAGGTTTTTCCTGAAAAATTAGCCTTTTTTGATAAAAAACCCCATCAATTACCTCTCAGAGGATCATCAAATTCCTCTGAATGACTATCAACCATAATTTCTGAGGCCATGCAGAATACATTTATGTGGGAACATTCACAGCCAAGTGTTTTGCCACACCAGACAATCAGCGTAATCACAGATAAGCTTTTCTACTGGGACAAGCTGCCGAAACTCGCTCCAAGCTCCTCCTGCTGCTTGAGCAGGCAGTTTCCAGCAGTGAACACCTCCTCCAAGCTGAGTACATGATCCAGCCTCGCTTGCCCTGGCAGTGCTCCTGCTGCTGCTGGCGAGCCAGTTTGTCTGGAGTGATCGCTGACAACTGGAGAGACAGGGCAGATGCTGATATGTATGACAAGCTTTCAGGTCATCTAAGCCATCCTGAAGCTCACCAAACCTGTGAGGTTTGCACAGCAAACCTTAACGCGGCACAAAGCATGGGCAGATGCACAGACAACATTATTTCCATCCTGTACATCTACTCTGCCGTAAAACAGTAATTCACAGGGTTGTGAATTACTCCATAGCGCCTTTCTTGAAAGGTTTATGGCACAGGCAAGAGGAAAATTTCCTCCTGCCCAAACAAAGGTATTCCTAGACAAGGGAAAGTTGGACCCATGATTTCACAATGATGCCAATGATGCAAGATAAGCATATTCTAATTAGTTCAGTTATTTTCCATTTACCATGAATAGGCATAGCAGAATTTAAGTCATGTCAGCTGATGCTACCTATTTCTTTTGCAGTAGTCTTTCATGAAGACAGTATTTCCAGCTGGAACAAGTGGAATTTCTTTTCAAAAGCCAGTTGACAGAACTACAAACCCACTCACTTCATTTATGCAACTAAGTTTAATCTGAAGAAATTACATTTCTTCCTTTCCTGCTTTTCTGTTCTACGTGGATAAATATGAAAACACTCAGAGAACAGATATTGATGAAGCCTAATAGATGCTAAAGAAACTAACAAACAGAGCAGGCAAAAAATCCCTTTTTTCTTCAGGCGGCTCAATTTTTTCCCAGAGAATTGGATCAGCTTAGTTAGAAGCAGGAAGAAACAGAATATGAGAAGGCTTTGCATTTACCTTTCTTAAAGTAAAAAGGAGAAATATAAAAACAGACAGCCCTGATGGAAGATAATTCTTGGGTCCTTGACCAAAAGGAGAATTTTATTTACAGGAAAATGGGTAAGAGTTTGGCCATTCTTTCAGAAAAAAACAAATCCATTTTGCAAAACAGACACAAAGGCAAACTCATTTCTTAACAAGTTGCAAAGTTTATGTTAGAAGCTTAAATCTGTTACGAATCATATAAAATACCTGTCCTGGTAAGAAAAGTTTCTCTTTTACTTAGTCTTACTTAGCGTATGATAACTTATGTCATGAAAAATGTGTTTCAGCAGCTGTATCACTCATGTATGCCAGTCTGCGTCTACCTGAACAATTTGTGCAGCGTAGGAGGAGTGGACCTGTAGAGAGAAGCAGCAGCGCTGAGGATCCAGCTCCACACTGTGTGCTCGTGTCAGGTTTTACTTTGCACTAGCTTTAATCCAGCCCTGCAGAGGGTATCCAAAACAGCTCCACACTGCAAAGTAAACCCCAATAAAGGGGGCAGCTGAGATATGCAGTTGAAAAACACACTCCTCAAACTAGAACAGTCGTGTAGACATCCCCCTCGACGTTCAGTACCTGGAAACTAAGAAAACTGATGTAATTTAATACAAATTAATTCTTGGATAATCTTTCCTGACAATAAAAGCAGAGAAGGAGTTTTGCCACAACAGGATCAGCTCATGATTAGCCGGGGAATAGCTCAGAGTTTGTGTATGTTGGCAGGGCAAACACTTTCCCACTGAGAAAGAGAAGTTATTCACATATGACAGCTTCACAGATGACCAGTAACTAATTTCCTGGTTCACAGATCTGATGAAGTAAGATTTCTAAACAGGCCTCTAGATCTTTTTTTACAATCCAGTATAAAAAAGTACTGATGTTGGGAAAAGGGCCAAAAATGTCATAGCTTAAAGATAAGTACCATTTAAAGGAAATAATGATGTATTTTTAATAACAAATTGTTACAAAGGCTTGGGAAATATATCAAAGTCAGAATTGTTTTAATGCCTGTTTCATTTAGGCATTAAATTGATTTCATTACTTTTGAATTTATTTGGAAGAGTGTTGCATACTGTTCAAGATGCCAGTGAAATCCAGGATGTCTATTCAGAAGTGTAAACTGATGTTAAAAAGATGTAAAAATCACATGAAGACTTCATGTGATTGAGAAAGAATTTATGACTAGAAAACTGTGGATTAGTGGGACTTTACCAGGAGTTGCTGTGATATGCAAAGACCTTGCTGAAGGAAAACCCGTCCAGCAGTTGTTGATCTCTTCATTTACTCAGATAAACAACTTGTGAGAAAGTCAGCTGAGAACAGAAGGCAGGAAGAAAAGTTAGGTTAACTGAATGCGTCCGATTCAAGTTATATTCGTCTTTAAGCCAGATTCTGAGTATATGTTTCTGAAGATCGTTTAGTCAGGCTTAATTATATCAACTACAAGAACTCTGTAGCAGACAGTAGCAAGGTCTCTATGGGAATACAGCAAGATTTCGCAACTTCTTTTGCTTGGCGTTGGTGGAAGAAAAATTTAAGAGTTGTGTTTCACTGTTTATTTGACGGAATGAGGAATCTTGATATTTAGTCCACACATGGTGTATTAGAGTGGTAGTTAGGTTTGTGATGCTGATTTGGACTTAGCCACAATTTTGATGACTGTAGTTTGTAATTGCACACACACTGGATACGCAAGATGCTGGTTGAGAGGAGAGATCACCCTTTGTAACACTGAGAGAATGAATCTTCAGGTGCTAAATATACCCAGCTCATACCTAGCCAGACTTCAGAAGAAGCTTAATAGTCCTTCTCTTTTAATTTACATCCACATGTTTATTTGCACACATTCATTAAGTCTTTATCAGGTGTTTCTCTAGTTTTAAAGATTGTTAAAACTGAGAGATCACAACTGTACAGCACAGAATTAAAGCTGGTAGTCTGCACTCAGGCAAAACTTACATTCATTTCCATTCATGAGCTGCAGGAGTGTATTTACTGGCTGTCACGCACTGCTGACCGGTGTTTCAAGTGAAATGTAGTCCCTGGCCTGTGGGTCAGGAATCTAACAAGAAAAAAGAAGAGATGATCTGTTTCCTGTGCATTTGTCCTCCTAATGTTGTGTTAATGTGCTGTCTTAAGGGCAGAATTTGCTTCACTGGGGAGAGCTATTATAGGTGTCTCTGCCACAGTGCCTACACCTTGTAAGGAACTGCTGTAATGGAGTGAATTGCTAACTATTAATTCTGGAGCCAGTGAGCACATCTCAGGGGAAGATTTATTATTCCTTTCTCTTTATAGGATAATTACATCCAAATAGAAATTCCCTAATCATTCCCTCATCATTCAACTTCACTTGACAAACTTTTTTCATGTTTTCCTTCATTAGAAGCATTCAAAGTGTGAGTTTAGTTATGTCTTTCCAACTGTATTATCCTGGTCTGACAAAGGCAGAATACACTTTCTGTGGATATTCTTAAATATGAAATCTGGATTATTTTTTTTCTATGGCTATTATTCACTCATCAAGAACCACTACTTTGTTATTTAGGGATAAAGACTACAGAAAAGATTAACGTGTCTCATAAATCACTAAAAAGTACGGATAAATATACCCCCTTACTTTCACAGCTGCCAAAATGTGCAGTTGTTATGTATGAAAATATATTTGAACATATGTTCTTGTTCATCTTAAGCATAAAATTCTTCTGATTATGGATACTTATAAAAGCAATGTTCCAATATTTTCCTTTATTTTACCTTTGACTGAGGTAGATATACTGCTTCCTATGGAAAAATGTGCTATTCATAGAAATTTATTTTTTATGGCTGAATTGAGCTGATAAAGAAGGATTGGTAGGTCTCTTGTCTCAGTTTGCCAAGCGCCTTTCAGATCTGCTTTTCTAATAGCACTTAAATTCACTACTAAAGGCCAACTGTAAATACATCAGGCCTTCTGTTTGCTAAGGGCCTATGGTCCCCTTTTTCTTAAATGATTTGGTAGGTGACAAGGTGCACAGACATGCATATGAACAGCTGTAGACACATCCTGCCATGTGGTATAAGCATACTTCTGTTCCTGGGATAGAGATGGCACACATTCTTCTCACACCTTCTCTAGATAGAGAGATTTTGGCTGAAGGGTGTCTTTAGACCTAGCTCCCTCCAGTGACACCCATGTACTATATATATGTATCTGGTGGAACATGATTGTTCCCACCATACCAATGCTCAGGATTTAGTTGGGAAGTACTGTAATAAGCCAGCTGTGAGGAACGAAGACTAAGCACTCAAGTTTGAGATATGGTCCCAGTTGGCTTTCCAACCAACTGCTTGAAAACTGCCTTTTTTTGGAGTGGGGTTGTTTGAAGCCAAATGAGGAGAGGAGATTGTGCTGTGAACATGGGGAACTGCCGATGAAGGCTCAATTAAATGTCTGCAAAGAGGGGAAGCTCTGCCCAGTACAAAAATTGAGAATGCATGTGGTCATCCTTAGTTAAGACTTGTTTGGGGGACAAAGCTTTGATCTTGGAATTGCAGATAGTACATGTATGGTACATCAGAGGAGATGCTGATCTGAAGGACATCAAACCCACAGTCTATTGAGACATAATGTGAAAAATCCATCAGAAAAAAATCGCTGCAATTGTGTATGTAGGAACCACAAATGACTAAGTACTATCACTTCCATATATCCACAGCTAACTGATGAGCTGGTGAACTCTGGAGTTTTCTGATTTGGACCTAGTCCACAAACTTTATAAAAAATGCCTTTTGTTATCAGTCAGTTTCATTTCCATCTAGTTTCCTTACATTCTCCTTGTTATTGTGGGCAGGACATTCTGTAAGAAATAAATGCTTGAAGGTATCTGACAGGTGATTATTTAGCCAAATTCTCACTTCAAAACAGCATTTTTTTCACCCTCAGGATCTTGCTTTGCTAACTTAAAATTAGTAAACCACCTTATTAATAGGAGTTTTGAAATGGACGCAAAATGAAGAATTAAGCTCTTTATTTATCCTGGAAGATACAGAAACTTCTGAGGCAGACACGTAAAACCTACAGATCTGTCATTCTAGGAGCCTGCAAGGTGCTGGACCAGATAATGTGATTTTTTTGTCCTTGCAGAAGGTCTGATGAGAAAATGTGAATGCTCTTTTGCAACTTTAAATTCTATTAAAGAATGCTTGAAATTTTTCATACTGTGCCTGTTGTTAGGAAAAACAGGGCTGCTTGCTGAAATCTGTGCCATTTGATTCACATTTGACCTTTTCAGCACAGTTTTTCCTCCTTCAGAAGAACATTTGCTGGAGAGCCATCCAGTGGGACGGTTCCAGCAGCTCCTCAGGGCTGTCACCACCAGCTGTGAGCGTTTCTGTCCTTTGTCTGTGTTCCAACAGCAAGATGAGCAGTAAGCTGGGTCCTGCACTGCCCACCTACATGCTGCCATCCTGACCCAGATGAGCCCTCTCTGGGATGAAAAAATAGCCTGTTCTCTAGCTCATTTGGCCCATCTCCAAGACGTACAGCCAGGCACAGCTTGGCTGGGTTATTTTCTCCTGTTGGTGCTTCTTAACAGGGAGCTGGACCTTGGCAACACAAGCCATTTAACATAATAGCAATTCTTAGCCTTTTTGCCAGAGCAAGTCAGGTAAAGTTTGTAAGCTGCCAATTAATGTGTTTTGTCTTAAAATATCTGTTTAAGAAACACCCTCGTGACTTTAACAGACATGAGTGTGTAAATGCCACACTGCTAGAAGTCAGCCATCTGGACTTTGTAATCTGGCAGGTAAACAAACAGACCAGACTCTTTGACATCTCTCAGATTATTGCTGATCATATGAACATTAACATTTCCAAAGGTGTCTCTTTGCTTCGTCACATTTCAAAGACTCCATTAATTTTGTTTTCACATGTTTAAATATTTATTTTGACCTTTTACCTCCCGTTATAACCTCCTGGCTTGTTGGACCAGCCAAATCAAAATACACTGATGTGTTCTGAACGGCCTCGCTGCTTGTATAAACACGCTGCATAAACAGCTCTTGCAGAACAAAAGAGCGAGTCCTCCGCTGTGCTGTAGCAAATCTCTGTCCCTCTCACGTTATCCATGCAGGTAGGGGCTGTGCTGAGATACGCCAGCTGGTTTTCCAGCCTTCCCACCCCAAGGTTCTTGCTCGCACCCAGTGTCGTTCCCCTCCACCAGGAGTAACGCTGAAGTAAGACCCTGTTGTTGTGTGTTCTTTGCGCAGGTGCCGCTGCTGGAGTACCCACTCTGCTCCTGGTCCTGGTGGTGCCTGCCCTGGGTGTCCTCGCCTGCTCGGGATTCTGAATGTAGCTGGATTTACCTTGTCCTCCGCCTAACGCAAGGGACTCCCTTTGAAGAGGAGGACCACGACTCTTTTTGATTCCTGGGGCACCATCCTAAGCCAAATAAATTTACACTTTAAAATAAGTTACCCTACCGATTTCCTATGAACTTTAAGAGGACTGAGGCATCCAGGAACTCCTTCATGAAGTAAATCAACTTTTGAAAGGCTAAGATATATTTTTAACTTGTTCCAATATGCCTTATAAAACACTTATGCTGATCTGTGACAGTTGCATGATTCGGTCCAATGGGGCAAGTTACAGTGTTAAAACCCAATAACATAGGCTGTACAGTGAAAGTAAAATCACCATACGTAGGTGCTTTAACTTGAATAACAAATTGTGAAATATAATAGAGATTGAAATGTTGATTGTATGTGATAAATGTAAGAGTACTACGTCTGTCTGTACTATCCTATATGTTTTGTGTACTGCATATTTTTGAATGGCCCCATCATCATTTATTGGGATTACTGGTTTTTAGAGAGACAGTCAAAGCAAAAACATTTCATTTTTTTAGAGCTATATTTCTTGAGGCTATTGGATAGAATTTGAAGGACTTGAAATAAAAGTCAGTGACAAGGAATTTTTATTTTAAATATGTTCGGAGAACCTGAGAAATGCATAGCATGCTCAGCTTAAAAGAGCTGCACTTCACTGACACGAGATTTACCATATTCTTTTCTTTAAAAATTCTGTTGAAAAATTCTGTTATGGTTGTTGTTGCTGATCTTAGGAGTGAAATGTCAGCTTTCAGGGAAGCAGCGTAATGTTTCGGTTTTGTTTTAGTATTATTACTGGTACTATAATTACTATTAAGGTAACATTGTAACACTTAGGAGTTTGAAGACAGAGTCCATGTTAAAGATCAGCCAAGTGGACCATGAAATGGTAGGAAACGTATGTTATTTTTCAAAGTGAAAAGATTTAAAATATAAAAAGGAAAAAGATATACAATAAATGGCAAAAACAGAGTAGCACGGTAAAAAAAAATATTATATTTACATTTTTATGCTGCAGATGCCAGGTGTTACCTTCCTGTAGTGAAGGCGTACATTTGGGAGAATTATATGCTTTTTCAAGAACTTGATATTATTCTAATGTTCATAGTGTTGTAAATAAGAGTTTTAAAGTTCTGAGACCGTTTCCCTATTTGATAGAGTACTGAATGATCCAACTGTGTGTTAGTACATGGAAGTCAGATCCCAACTGTTAGTCAAAGCTAAATGTTTACTATGGCCTTTGCAAAATGGGAACTCTATTAGAGATAGAGAATGTTTTTGTTCTGACTGTGTCTAGAGTGTTTCAGTGTTGGGTTTTTTGTTGGTTTGTTTGGGTTTTTTTAAGTTGTTGAAGAAATGCACATTCCTTTCATTTCCCATCATGTGCTGGGAATTAGTTTGAGTGTGAATGTTGAAGAAACACAGTGATATTGAATCAGCTGGCTCAAGTAATAGTGCAATGTCTGATGCTTCAAGAATTATAAGCTTTGAATCATATTTTATTAGCACAACCTTGCTAGCTATTTAGAAATAGATTTTATCTTTTTAGAACTGATACTGTAGAGGTCCGTAATAATAATATTTACATGAAGCAAGAATAGGTCTATTAATAATTTACACCCACTTCTTTTATTTGTATAATTTTGTACTATATATTTACATGTAAAAGTGTAGAGTCTTCATTAAGAAATATCAATAATACTGTTTTCATTTAATTTTAACTATTTGTTACAAGATGAAAATTTTTTAAATAGGTGAAAGTGATAACTTCCCTATAGAGGAATGTCAAAGTGTCAAACACTACTGAGTTTCATAAATTGTATAATTATTTGAAAGAGAAATGAGCTGTCTTCGTACATAAGAAACTAATACGCTGTAAGCCTTCTGTACAAAAAAAAAATTGTGATTTATTGTGTTTCATTTGGTTTGGTTCTTTTGCAGTATGACTCATTTTTATATATCTACAACCACAACTAAATCTTTTGCCAAATGCATGATTGCCTTTTACTTTTCTAATACATGGTGTAAAAAGCAAAACTGTTTAGTTTTTGCATGGAAATGACCTGGGGAGGAAAGTCACTTCTTTTTTTAAACCAGCAACACGGATGAGGTAGGTCTCACATACTGATCGGATAGTTGGAGATTTTTCTCTTTCACAGAATTGTGTAAATTTGACTGGGACCTTCAGTTTCAAATTGTTGTCAAGAAAAACTAACTAATGTATCATCTGCTTTAAAATGCAAGGTTCTTAATTAAAGTTTATATAGATAGACATATTTGTTGTTTCTTTATATTTCAGGAAACTTGATATTACTATTATTTGATACTGATGAATATTGAACTGTTTTTTTAGTTACTTTTTATCTTTTTTTTTTCCAAATGAGTAGAGCAGGACCGTGCTTTGTCCTTTTTATGAATGAAAAGTAAATGACAATTAAATAAATGTATTAATGTTACTCAAAATATAATAACTGTCTTTTGAATTGGAGCTTTCTAATTTCATAACAGTGATGTGCTCATCTGTGACAGTAAAGGTGTGGATGGAATGAGGTCCTGTGTGTCCCTGCCCTGCCTCCTTGGGAGTTTTGCTGGAGTTAAAGAGCTTTCGCGGGATAAGGGTGGCTGTTTTGCTTTGATTATAGGTGATAGAATTTTCTAACATGAGTGACAGAGAGTCTCCTGAGATCTGCTCAGAATTGCTGGAAGTGAGAGTTAACCGAGGAGAGTATTTATTTCAGGTAATGTTTTCTATTCCAGTAAATACATTACAAGGAAAGGTGGCCGAAATGGCAAAACTTTGTACCGATTAAATGGTTTGTGTGATCATAATAATTTCAAGAGGTGACATCAAGTATAACTGACTGAGATATTGCCTGCCTTTGAGAGGTCATGTTCAGGCCCTAAAATGCACAAAAATGTGGCCTGCAAGAAGTTGGTGAAGCTGATGGTCATGTTGCAGAACTTGGTTTAATTTGTCTTCAGAGATACCAAATGAGAAGAATCCATGAGAGAATGTGTTCCTCGTGCCCTGCACCTAGTCAAGTGGAGCAGGGTGCAGACCTGGGGAGGAGGATGTTATCACTATTTTGATTAGGTACGTTTTGCATTTTGATCTTGGTCTCTAGGAGAAATAAGGTTTGAGTCTCTGTCTGCCAGTTCTCTGCTAATGATTTTGAACTTATTGGGCGGTTTCAGACAAATGCAGCAGCGATCTTACTGAAGAAGACAATGATCTGAGTGGAAGGTAGAGATTTGAATTCAGAATTTGCATGGAAGGTGACTGCAGCACGGTCACGGCGTTACCTGGTCTCTTTGACCTGCTGGATGCCCAGCCAGCAGACACCCAAGAGCCCAATGAGGCTCCCCTTGCTCCTGCCTGGGACGAGCACGGGCTGGGGGAAAGCATGGGCACGTGGCATTGCAGGAGAGAGAAGTACCAGGGGGCAGCTGAGATCATTGCAGAGACAGAGCGAGGAGGGGAAGAATGGGCCATAGAACACAAATCCGTAGGAGAAAAGGCTCTTTATTTCCACCCGTCAAAGAACAACTTGTTTTTGTTTGTGAGACTTCGTTGTTTCCAGACTTCAGAGCCTCTAGCTACAGAAGATGATAAAAACTATGCCTTTAAATATTAGATACCTGGCTGAAGACCAGGTCTTCCAGTCTTGATCTGCCTCAGCATTGCATTAATCTACACTTCCTATTGGAATTAAAATAAAAATAACACACATCAGGTAATACCCAAATACATTCCAATACTGATCCTGAAATGGTTCCAAATGGTATTGTTTGGAGATTTTGTTTATTTAAATACATCACGGAAATGTCTGTCTTTTGGGTTACAACAGTACAATATGGGCTAAGGATACTCTTTTGGCAGCAGTATAAATTTCTATAGCTTCTAGCACTTATGTATGCTCCATCCGTGCACATGTCATCCGGCGGAATCTGTTCATGGTGTTCAGACATCGGCACTACGCGGGAACCACCTGCCTTCCGCACAGAGCAGCGAGGTCTTGCAGAGGAAGATTGTCCCTCTCCGTTTCCTCCAGAGATGATCCATTTTTCTTTAACTTTTCTACCACTAGTTCCTTTTGTGTTGTCATTCTAACATTCTTCTTATTTCCAAAACCAGAAGAAAGGACAGAAAGCATGAAAGCCTACATGAATGGGAAATAAGAAATATTGTTTACATCTCAAACAGAAGTAGCACTGACTTTTCTTTTCCTGACAGGCTAACATGTTTTTCTTTTACCTCGATGCCAATTAACCAAGTCTGCTCTAAAGGATGTCTGGAAAAGCCACATGAAAAGTGTTTTGTTTACCTTAGTTGACCTTGACTCTGGTCTATTCTCTTGATTAATATGGATGACACTGGAAATTATGCCAATTTTGGTTCCCCCAAACACTTAGAATCTAACTCATGATTTAGCAGGTAACTTTCCCAGGCAGTGGGCACTGATGAGTGGATTTTACTGCTCTATATTTAAAGAGTCTAATAGTCTTTTTATACCTGATGCCTTTCGTCTTTAGTGTTGTCACAGCTACTAACTATCTGCTTCACAAAAAGGTACAAAATCATTTATTTCTCTCCCAAAACAGGCAGCAGAAAAGGCGTGGGGCCTTCTGACTCATAGAGGGATCTGTTTCTGAGGATTTGGATCTACTTGCTGCCCTCTACTCAAGGCGGGTTAGGCCGGGCGAGCACTAGGGAGTTGTGGCAGAGCCGTACATCATCTTGGAGAAAAGAGAATCAGACAGTGCCCGGCACAAAACGCTGGGTCAGCAAAGGGTCTGGCATAAATGCAGCTATGCTGCCATAGGGTTAGCTAGTGTTACGCGGGAAAGTGGAATAACAATCCTGGCAAAAAATGACCGTCACACGGGCTCTGCACCTGACAGGAGGATGCGTTCGAGAGCTTGGCAGCAGAGGCAACCACTCGTTGAAGGCTGGTTCCCATCAGGAGGTACAACCCAAGAGCGTTGGGACTGCACAGGTGCACATCAACTGCAGCCATGACATGGGCCCTGGAGTATAACCTGCCCTGGACATCGCTAATGGATGAGTGTGGAAAGGAGAAAATTAAAGACCTGCTTAACTTTTCCCTCTTCCTCATCCTACTCCTTCTCATCCAGTGCTGGTAGTGGCTTTCAGAGGGAACTCTTCTCTGCAACCATATGAAACAGCTGCATTTACAGCAGACTTAATCTCCTCCTATAATAGATGAGTAAATAGCACAGACAGATCACTCCCCTAAAGGTCCCTGCCCATTGGGCTGAAGGAGGCGTAGCTCTCATTGGTAGATAACTGATGCTGGAGAAGGTAAGTCCCACTCCAGCTGTGTTATGACAACATGCAATATCAGCTGCTGCTAAAAGAGGCGAACCTACAGCAGAGAATACAAAGACATTGACTGGGCATCATCCCCTCTAGATGGCTGTCATGGTGGAGCTACTTACCCATGTCACCTCCATCCTTCAGAGTTTCAGAAGGGTTCCTATGGCATTGAGATAGCCCAGAACAGGCTTTCCTGTCCTCCACTGGCTGCTCAGCTCCAGGCAAATTCAGATCCTTGCTGGTGGCCCAGTGGGCACATGGCTCTGGGTGGGCATGTGCTGCAGTCAGCAGGGGTGGATGTTTAAATCTTCAGGAGATACCTGGTTGGTGTGGCCCCAGGGCAGTGGAGGACACACAGGCAAGAGGGGCTGTTGTCCTCAGAGTGCCAAGCCTCTGGCCAGCCATGGGGACGGTGCCCTGGCCTCAGAAACGATGCATTCAGCACAAGACACTTAATTCTCCTCACACCCCAACAGGAGGAGAGCAGCAAGTGTCTTCCCAGATTAAGTCCCGCGTGATGTGAACAGGGAGGATTTCAGTGCCCGGCAGCCGAGCGGAGCAGGCAGCGCTCCCCTCGCTGGAGAGACCTGCAGCAAGCAGCCCTTGGAAGGGCACCACACGGCTTGGAGGGCGTGCCTGTAACCAGATTAGCTGCAGGGTGATGTTTGTCTCTGCTTCTCACAGGAAGAAACATACAAAAGCACTAAATTCCCAGAGGCACTCAGCTCAAGGGATTTATCTTGTCCAGACAGTTACCCGTGAGCAGCTGCTCTGCAGAAGGCTAGCACTAAAGGGACGCAGCCGCTGATTTGCGCTGGTGGAGCCAAATGGTGTTTCCACACTGCTAAAACCCACACCGGGGCTGCTGTGTACAAACCACCCGTTAGGCACTGACACCAGCCAGCACTTCTCCCAGCACTGGTTTTCGGATGGCACAGCCCTGAGCTTGGCAGTGGAGGTGGCTGTGTCCCAGGGCTGGCACTACCAGCTGCACGGGGTTTTTTTTCCCAGTTTTCCATTCAGAATGTTCAGGATTAGTGTAGTTTCTGCAAGAGTTCAGTTCCTACTACTAAATTCCCTGTATCTGCCATTCAAAGTGGAACAAGGATGAGCACAGGGCTTTAGGGCAAGGCCGCATGTGAGGAGGCTTTTGCTGATCCACCTCTTAACGCCTCGTCATTAACCTGCTATTATTTGTCTTGCGAGGCCATGTTTAGCCAATAATATTAATGAAATCTTGTATTGTTTTCTCTGCCCAGGAAGTTTTTAGCCATAGATGTTAAGACACATGGGTGAATCAGATCTCCTCTATGACAGCACTCTGAAGGAGTTAATTACTGATCTTAATTTAACTGTATTCTGGCAGAATGCATAGCAAACTGTCTATGGATCGACCGGCAGCTCGAAGAGCTGTCAAGAATCAGCCAGTTCTCCGCGAAGCTCCTCTGTGCCTGTCCTGTGAGAGCACCGCAGGTACCACTGCAGGCCTCCGAAACGTGTGCTGAGGCCAAGATGGTGTCTCTTCTGGCATCAAAGCCCAAGACCCTTCAGCCAGCTTTGATCCCTCATTTGATCTCCAGTAAAAAGTATGTGATGGAACAACCCTAAAGGTTCTATAGGGGGTGGGTGTATTTATATATGCGAGCCCTGTACACGTAGGTTATAGCATGTGCTGGGATTGTAACAGAATCTGACAAAAAATAGTACCTTAAGCAAAAAAACTCAAACTGACAGAGATGAGTTCTGCAATTTTTGTGGTGACTTTTATATAGCCAGTTTAAACTTCGTGCTCCCAGAGCCAAGAAAGAGCACATAGACTGACTCCACTGGGTTCTGCTCAGTAGAGTTTTGTGTCATTAACCTAAAGAACTGACTTTTCTGTGATGTTGCAGATGTGATGGTTTAGACAGCGGTACAGGAGAAAAGATGGGAAAATAATTCCTTTTAAACAAAGGAGGAATCAATAATTCAACTCTCAAGAATGAGGCAAACGCTAATAGAAATGACCTAGAAAATAGCATAAACTTTCCTGTTAGTAATTGTGTGTTGGTATACAGCACAATAACCTACTCCTTTGGAGTTTATTTATTCCAGGATGTAGGAAACCAGGATTTTTTATATAGAAACAGCATAATCGCTGACTTGGTCCTTTTTTAATCAGTACTGAGCAAGGTAGAAGTTTTCACTCTGTCAGGAACACAGGGCCACAGAGGGCATGAACTTAGTTAACACGGTTTATTTCCCTACCTTGCTGCTTCCAGAATATCCATGAGGTGATGTGATAACCTGGTGGCTTCTGTCAGTGCTCTCCCTGCGCTCAGCCCTCCAGCAAACATAAATTCAAATGGATATTTCCACAATCAGAAATGGTTAGCCTTTCTCTTTCTTTTCTTTTGTTTGTTTCTTTCTTTCTCTTTTTCTCTCTCACCCTTTCTCTCCTTCCTTCCTTCCTTCCTTCCTTCCTTCCTTCCTTCCTTCCTCCCTCCCTCCCTCCCTCCCCTGTTTTTCTTCCTCTCTTCCTTTTCTCAAAAGAAAAACAGAACTAGGAACTTGAACATTGGTAACATAAAGCCATTAACAAAGAGTATCATCCCTGGTCAACCTCTGAAGCAAAGCAAAGTCCCTCAAGGAGTAGCCATGTATTCAGGAGATTTTGCAAGCACTCAATTTTCAGACAGTTCTAATGCAGGAAAGAAGTAAATCCAGTGTGATTTTTACTTCTGTCAAGCCCTGAGTAGGCTTCTTCCAAAAGCTCTGAATCAGATTTGGAGGATCAAGGATATATTCTAATGATTTAAAGTGACTTGGCAATCAGTCATGCATGTCTTAAATAATTTGAAGCCATGTGCTTAACTTTCAGAGAAAGTTAAGCAAAAACCTCTGTGTTTTGTGTTAGCTGGGGATTCACACACAATTGCTCATTTAATTTCATAATGTAACTGATAGATTGTGGGATGCCAGCCTTTATTCCAACAAACAGCATAGCAGAAAAGGGGGAAAAAAATACATAAATTTGGCTTTACATTGGATGACAGGATATTTTCATCAATGAAGGATTTACTCACCACAGTAGCCTTCAATGAGCCGTTCAGCCCTGAGACAGGATGACGACCCTCACCTCTGCTCATGGAGAGCAGATCTCACCTAGAAGAGCCATGCTCATCACTAAAGCTAGGTTGGATCCACCTGGATGGCTGGTTACCTCCAACAAACATAAAGGGAGGCTGAGGGAGACGACTAGCTGCCTAAAAACAGCAGCCAACATATAGTTTTCTGCAGCAAGATCCTGAAATGCTGGAAAACTTAATCACCAATGAAATACTTGAACCTTATTATACCACAAGTAAAATCCTGTGGGATTTCTGCTCGAGAGAAATTGAATTTGTACCACCCTAGCACAGATGAAACTCAGGGCAACTGAAGTGAAGGAGTTAGTACTGTGAAATATGCCACTGGAGAAATAACAAACAGAAAATTATAAAGATTATTTCTAATGATATCATTAAAATCAAAGTGTTGTTGACAATATTAGCTTCTCAGGAATTAATGAACTAGAACCTACTGTGAGAATAATTGCATGTAAACTACAATAATATTGATGTTATGCCAGAAGCTGTGATGTCTGTCGAGAATTAATTTACAAAATCAAAACTCAAAGGAAGTCAACTCCATTTATGACCTTTAAAAATGCAAGTAAACACAGGATGCAAAAAATCTCATGAGAAAGCATACTTGTAAAACTTAAATGTAAAACCTTGTACATAGAAGATCCTTTTCTAAAATTCACAAATATGTGATCAGTATTTGAAGCATTTCCCTTTTCATGTTTATTTCTAGAAAGTGGCAATGTGGTTTCTGATTTCCATATTCCTGGTCTACTAACTATTAATTTTTCATTAGGCTAATGTTCTCTGCTGATTTCTTGGGATAAATATGAAAAAAAACCAAGCTATATTCTTTTGCAGCTCTTCATCCCATGAGTGGATTCTCCATGAATACATCAACAAAGGAGAGAGATAAGGACCAGGGCAGACCATGCACCAACAACGCTGCAGCAGGACTGGTCTCCAGCTCCCCACAGCGCTCCCCTGCCCAGCCATGTGCCCTGCTGAGCCAGGACCACCTGCAGGTCCACATCCCATCCCCATCCTATCGCTCTCCTGTCCCTGTCCCCAGGGAGGTGCCCGATGTCCAGGGCTGGGGCTGCCCCCCGTGCTCCCCGCTGCCCTGCTCCCTGCATGCCCCGTGGGTCGCCAGCCTCGCCATGCTCTGCCATTGCCAGTGATATCTCCTGTAGCAGTGCCAGAAACTATTCAAGGTATTCAAGCCATTACTGTGGCCAAGCAGCTGAATGTGGCAGATTTGCCACAGAGAGCCTTAAAAATCCGTGGGGCTCTGCAATCAAATGAAATGTACGTTGGGTAATAGCGTTATTGTGCCTCACGTGGAACAGTGACACAGCGTGGCAGACTGAGAGATGGATCCATGAAAATAACACCTGAGTGGCTGACAATTGGGCTTTTTTCCTTTTTTGTTGTTGTTGTTCTTTGTTTGTGTTTGTTTTAATCATTTATGGGTTTAACTGAATGTGAGGCTTTGGTAGAACAACAGGTGGGAAAGAAAAGCATGTTTCAAGATAGCCATCTCTCAGCAAATCCTGCAGACCTGTTCAGCAAACATGCTAGATCTATTTCCTTTGAAGGTTTCACCTCTTTTCTTTAGCCAATCTCTACTGGGGAGGATAAAAGAAAAAAAATGTAGAGTGAGACATTCCCAGTCCAGAAAGGACTTTTCTTTGCAGTGGGCCAGAGCCGATCAGGAAGGGCTCCAGGGATCTCCTGGGGATGTCAAGCCAGGAGGAGCCCAGTACCCCTGCCCCAGAGCCTGGGGGGAGAGCAGGCAGACAGGATCGCTGCGCTGAGCCTTGACAAATCTGCAGCTGCTCGTGTGATCTCGGACAAGGAAGAAAGATCTCCAGCATGTTATATCTGCAAACATCCTGCCCACTGCGTGTTTACAGCCGGTGAAGCTAGGGACAGCGTGAGAACGCAGTCAGAAGTACTTCTGAAAGCTTTTATTCCCTCAAAACTAGCAAAGAGTGATGCGAAGTGAAGATTGCAGAGCTGCAAGAAGCGAGCAGGGAACAGGCCTTACTCCAGAGTAAGTGGATACAGTGAGAGGGTATGTCTGAGCCTCACTGGGGAGCAGCAAGGGTGGAATAGGTCAGGCAGCAGAGGACTTCAGATGAAGAAGCCTAAATCGTTCATTGGTCTTGGATACAGTTTGTAAGTGTTACGAGAAATGAATGAATAAAAGCTGTCGGTACTAAGACGTATCAGAGGATACCTCCTTCTCAAACAGGGCTGCAAGGTTTGGGTGTGAGCTCTGTTCCACAAAGATGTGGCTGGGTGGTTGTGTGGCCTCTTCAGCTGGCCTGTGTTAAACAGCTGGCCTGTGTTAAACATCAGTGTGGTTAGCTGTGTGCCATTGCTCGCAGGTGCAGTAATTATGATTAAAAGGCTATGCAGGATATTTTGGTGACTGGATTGACTATGGTTGGCACTCTTCCCCAATATCTAGTCTGTTGTCTCTAGTTCCTGATCTATGAGACCTAGTGAGAGGTCATCTCAGTTGTTTGTATGTCCAGCCTGCTGAAAGAACTGTGTAAAGGGGCTAAACAGTAGCTATATCAAATATGTAATCACCCAGCTTCTCTGTGGTATAACTGCAAGTAGAATCTAGATAATGCAAATGTACACATGATTAAGAGCACATGAAAAAGCATTATGTGGATTTGTGAAGATACCCATTAAAGCATCCATCTGTTTGGGTTTTTAACTTCCTTTGGCTCATAACAGGAAGCTTCCATTAATTTCCTTTATGAAGTGTGTGCCCAACAAGAAAATACAAGTAATTCACATTAGAAAAAAAAAAAAGAAAAGAAGTAATATATGTAGAATGAAGATGTTTGGGAAAAAAAAGCTTTCGGTTATGGATGGTAATGTTTCTGTCCATTAAGCATCAAAAGTTAATTTTCTGGAATGGATGTATTAAAATTAGCTCTCATTACAAACTGATGACTGCCAGATGTTAATAAACTATTCCTAAATGCTTATCATTAGGTATAATAATGACTAAGCTCACAAAGTGTTTTGTGCTTATGTGTCTGTAAACCACAATGTGGAGAGCAGTGGCTATATACTCTTTTTTAAACAATAACACATGATGTAAAAACCAGTTGCTATATATGAGACAATAAGTGGAAAAAAACCCCTCATTTCAGCCCAGAGTAGTCTATAAACTATTATGGGAGCCTTTCCACCACATTTTGTGGTCAGTGTTCCACCTACCGGTAAATTAATTTCTTATTAGGGCTACATCAACTATTAGTCAATGCCCATATGCTAGATAACTGTGAAAAAGATCGAACTTTGTAATGATTTGGCTGAAGGGGAAAATAGTTAAACCACACATTTTTGTATTCTTTTCATCATATTATCCCTTAAAAAACCTCCCCAGAAGGACAACACAAAACCTGATGCTGCCTGGAGGCATTTGTGGCAGGTGCTGACTATAAAGACTGATAATACTGGAGACTCAAGCTGGGAAGATTTCTTCTGGAGGATGCCTGCAGCAGAGGTATAGAGGAATTGCTTTCCTTTCTAAAATATTTATTTTCTAAATGTTGTGTTATTTTTATGTATCTCCTGCCTTCTTTTATTTGTTACAGCAATGTCTCAGTCTGTGCACTCCAGGCACTGGCTGACTAACTTTAAAAGCCACAAAGGAGTTCCAAAATTTTCATTTTTGCAGCACTACACTCCTCAACAACATGGAGGGGTAGGAGATATCCTGAACTAACTTCCCTCCAGTAATGCATGTCAGGGGAGTTCATTTCTCAGATCTCAGTCTATTTAACATTGCACTGACCTCAGTAGAGCAGGCTTTCATTCCAGCTTGATTAAATCTAGCCAAGAGCCAAGGGAGTTGTGATCCCAGCCGAAATCTTGCAGAGCCTGACCTGCAGGGCTGGGGGAAGCCTCTGCCCTCCTGGGTAGAGCTGAGATTTGCTGTGTAATTCTTCTGTGCCTCCCTGGCTACAGTTTTGTAGGAAGGGAGAGGCTACGACTGCACAACAGGGAACAAAACAGGACTCAAGTGTGAATTTGCTGTTGCTACTGGGAGAGAAGGGGTTGATTTGGCATCTGTTTGGGCAGGTAGGGACAGGCACAGCTTTTCTGGGAAAGGTCTGCATCCCCTGTGCTGGGAACTGTTCCTTGCAGACAGCAGCTCCATGGGGATGTGCCAGCAAAAGAGCCAAAAAGAGAGATCTGTGCTTTCAACGGGAGGGGGAATAAGCAGGAGGGCCTGCTTTCCCCTCACTGAAGTTGCTACCCCCACAGCTTATGCACCAGAGACAGCTCTGCACAACCACGAGGACACTGACCTCAGGGAAAAACTTTCTGCAGCTCAAAATCGCCTTATCTTGGCAGTTCGATGTGTTGCAGTTGTGCCCAGAGATCTTTGTTTTTCTTTTGTGTGATTCATGAGATTTAGCAGCTACACATTGTTATGGAAAGCACTAAAGCATGTGTAGAAAATGTAGTTTTCTATACTACTTTGATTGGTTTGCAATGTCTTGAATCAGCTAACAGAGTAAGTGACTTTTTAGCTGGAAGAATTTCTTAAACCATTGAACTCATTTCAATACTGTATTTTCTGTTTACTCCTATCCTGCCATGTAAAATTTCTCTCCTTATTCTTTCTTTGGATGAAGTACAACTGGCTGAGCTTAGCACGTATGCTAAAGACCTGAACAACTTGACTGACTTGTTTAAATCCAGTCCTCAAAGCCTAAAACTCCCTCCCAACAGTCTAAAAGCATCATTCTTCCTCCAGAGAAATACAGGAAAGCAGCAGTGAAATACAGGGGTGTCTCCCTACAGCTACCCCCTTTGCACAGCCTATTGGGATTCACCCAGTGCTGGCCAGGTCCCCCAGTCCCTCTGGGAAGAGGGGCAGGAGGGCTCTGAGCAACCACTCCGGCCACCCAATGTCAAGCTGCCCCCTGCACCACCCTCATGCAGTAACTGGAGACGGGGGAATATATGATATTTCCTATCATCCAGTTGGTAAATGACACCCAAATCTGTCACAAGAGCAGGGGTTTTTTTTTGTAATTGCTCTGGAGGGTTTCGAATCAAAGCTCTAGGTCCCTTGGGGACACAGCAGGGCACTGATGGGACCATTGCAATTGTCATGAGGACTTCAGTAGTGGTGGACATCAGCTTCCCCCCTTGGAAAGTCAGCAGCACCTGGGCTGGTGTGGGGAGGCTGGCACTGCCCAGATGTGGCTGTTCCCCTCCCATGGGGCACAGAGGGTGCATTGCTCTGGCCCGGACTAAGAAAAGTCTCACCTTCCCAGCTCCTTTCTCTCCCATCTGTCTTTTCTCTAATTTCCCCCATATTGTAATTCCCTGCTACCTAATTGAATGTGCAGGATTGAATTAGTGGTCCAGACAAGTGATGGATGGGAAAAACGCTTCCCAGCTGAGAAAGGAGCTGCCAGGAGCAAAGTCCTTGTGAAAAGGCAGTGCTTTCCCTGGCCAAAAATCTTGCTTCTCTCTAGTTAGGCAGGCATATCCTCTGCACCTCCACTCGGGGTCCCTTGAGCTGAAAACCAGCTTTCCCAGCCGTGACACGGTGGGGACCCAGGGGTTTGAACTTGAATAAGGCCTCAAAGCAGCTCATTAGCTTGTGGGATGACGTCAGCAACCCCTGTTTATGCCTACTGACAGAAATTAGACACCTACCGACTGAAGTAACAGCTGAGCAATTTTTTTTGAAGATATCAGTGGCGCCTAACTGGTGGGATCAGGCACCTACATACCTTTGAGGTACTCGGCCAGGGAGATTAAGTGACTTGCCCACGGTCACACAGGAAATCTATGGCAGAGCCAAGAACTGAAACCAACTTTCAAATGACTTAACCACAAGATTATCATTCTTCCATGTATTAAATTATTAATTCTGATGCTTGTCAGGAAGCCTGAGGCACAGGGTGGGTGCTTATTAATTGGAGCCAGACACATAAACATGCACATTGATTTATGTATTCATATATTTAAAACTGGATGAAAGAACTATCTGGTATCTCATTTTGAATCTTACTTCAGTTGCTCTCCTCCTGGTTTACATAGAGTTGAAGATGCGCTGGAAAGCGACCAGTTTTCTCCCATATAAGGAACATTTGCTTATGGGTCTATACATGCAGTAGGATTCATTAGAAGTTAGGAAGGTTGGTTTCACCGTGTATCATCCCAGTCCATCTTTCAGATTTAGATATTGTTGTCACACATTCCTGGCCGGGGCTTGTTTCTCTATTAAGCCAATGTGGCAACAGTACATTTTCACTAGTCTGGGTTTAGTTCAATTGCTTGTAATACCTGCGGTTCTTTCATTATTCTTTGTTCCCTTGAGAAATGAAAAAAGAAAATACCCAGGGAAGATGGAGGGCAGTGACACTGCCAAGGTTTAGGCACTGAACTGGGATGCCTATGTTAGGAAATGAGTCTCCCTCTCCCCCTTTCAGAGCCAGTGGACAAGGGCAACTTCTTTGGGGTGACTCAGAGAGGAGCTGGAGTTATAGGCTCTGACTTGCCTGCTGGGGGAGACGCTCTGTCTGCACCCACTATCAAGGGAGGCAAGGCTGGCAAACACAGGCATTTAGGCATTTAAATGTATGTGCTTTGAATACATTCCTCACACCCTGCACACCTCCTACTTATGCTTGAGGTACAGTGGTGAGGACCATGGAAATACCGGATTTTTATTAGATGTTGTACTCTGAGCTGATATGTAACTAGAGGAGGGATAAACTAGCAAGATTAAACTCATCTGTAATGATGCTAATTTGAATAACCATGGGTACATTCCAGTGCTGGTGTAAACAAAAGGAAGATGGTCAAGGTCTTTGTGGCATCTAACCAGAGCCTTCCCAATCAACTCCCAGCAAGTGAAGTGAATACCAGCCATTCACTGGGCAGGGGAAGGTGGTGGTAGTGGGGGCATCGCTGAGTCAGTAAGTTTTAAGGAAAGCAAACTCCAGGATTGGTGAGACCAGAGTTGAATTTATGCGAGCTTAAACTACAGGGACTGTAAACCTTCAGCAGCAGCATTTCACTGCCTTACATACACCCCGTCTGCTCCGTAGCTGTGCCTAACTACATGGAGAACATCCTACCAGCCACCAGGAGTTGTATGTGGTCTTTAGGTAACATCAGTCACTGATCTTAAAATATCCCGGGGCAAAATATTTTGGGGTTAAGTTGTATTTTCATCACATTGTAATAATCAGATAAGTAGGTTTTGTAAACCAGGTTGGTGACTTTTAACTTATGTAACCTGGTAACCAGCCACATGCTTGGGTATTTGTCATTAGCGTTTTACAACAGTATGGGAGCACTTTATCGTGTGTAGTGTGTTTCAGTCTGCAACAATTCAGTAGTGTAAGCAATTAGTATTATTACTCCTCATAGATGAGGGCCTGAAAGACTTAAATGCAACTGAATAAAATCATGCAAGTTCTTGCTAAAAGGTAGAGGTTGGTCATTGTTGTCCCCTACACAGAAGGATAAGCTATATAAAAAAAACCCTCCTCTATATAAATAGCATATAGTATCTATTCCTTCTGCAGCTTGCCAACAAAATGCAACTGGCTCGTGGTTCGGCATTTGGATTATTTGAATAACATTGTGTGCTTTAGCATGGCAAACACAAGCTGAAGGACTGAGTAATGGGTAAACACAGTGACAAGTAACATCAAATAGTGACTGAGGAAAATGCATTTAATCAGCTTTCCCATTCAAAGCCAGCGTTATCTTGCCTTTTCTATGTCTGTCTCTCTTACTGGAGTTTGTGTTATATACAGTTGCAAACAAACAATAATGCTGTTGGTCTCAGTGGAATTTACTGGGTGCTCGGCCATTCTGAATTTTAGGCTATTTACACAGTATCCTAGTTTTTGGTTTCTCTTATAGCTGTATCTTCATCCAGCTGTTCTGTGATACTAGTGGGTATTTTCAGATGACAAATCTGCATCTAGATACCCAATTTTAATTTGGGGAATCTGTTCAGATACATTTGAGTACTAGCTAGCCAGGTGTCTTTAAAAGTATTTTTTTTCCTCAGCAAGTTTTCCCCATTTCTCAAGCACAGTAAGTCCTGCATGCAGGTGGTATGACCAGATGACCTGGTATTTGGTAGTGTGTGCTCTGCAGGGCATTCTGCACCCAAGCAATCTCTTTACAACCTTCGTTTTTGGTGAAGTTTCTAAGTGAAGTCTTAGGGCAGCACTTAGGGTGAGGAGGAAAAAGCTTGGACTAGGGATCTCTTTTTGAAGATGAACAGCACAGGTTGGAGAATAACCTGGAGGTTAGTTTTTGGAATGAGGTGTTCGTGACAGACAGGGCAGAAAGAAGAACTAGGTTGTGGTCCTGGTTTAGGGGTTTAGCAGTAATACTCTGGGACAGGGGGAAGCTGTCCCAGAGGTAGTGGAGAAGTGGGAAATGGCCATCAGGAAAGGGCACAGGCAAAGTTGTCCTTTTCAGAGAAATTTTAACATTGTTCAGGGTCTTGAATGTCTAAATGCACCTTCTTTCAATCTGATAATTGTGTTCTGGGACATCCTCATCTTTGACCAATTCATCAACCAATTGATCCTCAACCAATGTGGCCCTCGAGGAGCCCATGGTCCAAGCTACATGGGCTCAGTGTAGCCAAGTTAGTTTAGCCAGGCCTATATACACGGGCAAACCTGGCTTTCCCTCACCCCAAGGTTGGCCAGACATAAACCAGGTTTGGGTTGAGAACCCTCCTCACAGCTGTCTCTCAGCCTGGTCACACGGCCATGCTAACATGGCCCTGTAGCACTGGCCTGAAGTTTCATGTTGGGTCAACTTGGACAGCAGAGCCCGCCCTGCTGGGTGGGCATGTCTTTCCTGTCCTGGTGCTTTGGTTGATCCCTTTGGAAAAGTCATCCCAAATGCTCAATGACTACACACTTGTTTCTGAACACCCTCCTCATTTCCTGATCTGGTTGTAAAGTCCTTTGGGTTTTCTGTGTGTGCGTGCGTGTTTTTTTTTCTTTCCTTCCTCCACTTCTTGTGTTTCCCCTATAAGTATCAGCTCTCTGTGTTTATCCTTGCTTGGCTGCTGCCCAAAATGCTGCCGTCAAAACACATCTGTAGAATAAGTGGTGAGTTTTTTAAAGGAATGTAAACAGTCAATAAATTGTTATGGGTTTTGCCCACAGAATCCATGCAGCTTTGATTGATGGTACTTGTTTTATTTTATTTAATTTGTTGTTGGAAATGTCTTGGGTTTGTTTGTTTTTGCCAGAAAACTGCTGTGAGCCCCACAGACTGAGTATGACAATGTGAGAGGCTGTTTTGGGATACTTCAGGCAAAACTTCAGTGTTGCTGACAAAGTCCCAAAGACCGCAAACAGATGAAGGCAGGATGACCTATTCTTTTGGCTTCAGTATAGGTGCCCACAGAGATGTCACAGCAGACTCTGGCTGACAGAGAAAATGGGTTGCCTAACCAAAAGTTGCCAGATAAAGGAAAAAAAAAATAAATCTTTAAACTCTGCCCATGGTGGTTACTGCAGAAGGGTGACTGAAGATTCCCAGTGGGGAGAGGAGCAGGAGGTAGGGAGGAAAGCAAGAGGGCACTGTAAGGACTTTTGGCCACAACATTCTACTTAATCCAAAAGAGTCATTTGTGCAGCTGCCACAGGTTCATTCAGCTTCCAGAAAAACACCAAGACAAGTGTACGAGCTCTTCCTGTGATTTTTAAGCTGTAAGAGATGTGGCAAGGGCTGTACACTGTGGCATGGTAGCATGACCAAACCTTTGCATTGACTTGTGCTGCAGGCTCTCCACACTCAGTTATATGATCATTAGAGCCGCAGCAGTAAATGATGCGGTCACCTGGGCTGGAGAGTTAAAGAGAAGTGGCTGAAGGCTAACCACGTCATTAACAGTGTGCCAGTGGCTGCAGAAAATGCCTCATTAATCACAGTGGTGTGAAGGCCGAGCTGGACTCTGATTCTGATGCCATAACTGACAGCACCATAGCAGGCCCACACTGAGCCCCCTCCACATATACAGCTGTGGCCAGGAGCCTCATGTGTTCCCTACAGTATAGACTTTGCTTGGCTAATTGAAAACTATTTTTGCATGAGAATCAAACAAGCAGCATATCTGTGCGAAACTACTCCCATTCTTTCTTATTAATGCCTCTTGTAGGGCTTGGATAATTGATGAATATGGAGAGGGGTGGTGGTATGTCTTTTCTCAGAGATGTTTAAGGTAGGACTGGGAACGTATGCCTACAGAGAACACTCAATTAGAAAACTATGGTAAGAATCTTGCTCTGCTCTAGCTACAGCCATACCCTTCTAGGAGAAGAGCCAGTTTCTTCAATTTCTGTTGACAAGTTGAGGAAATTGAGATGTGTAATTGAGTGCTTTGGGTAATATGTTGAAATACAAGAGAAGTGGGAAAAAGACCCCTTAGAACATGCACAAAGGTCAAATTTCTGCCACCTCTTATACTACTCTGCATTTCCTGTTCCTAACTGGATGCATACCCATGGAACAGGAAAAAAAGGCATGTGTGAGGCTCACTGTCACTGCCCTGCTATAGGTCTTTCTTTTCCACCTGACAAGAAATAATGGTGTGTTAGGAATATGTTTGTTTCCAACCAGTTGTTGACATAAAACCTGATTATTATTTTACTTTTGCTGGTGCCTAAGGGAAAGACAGAGATTGCAACACATGAAGCAGACAGCTAAATCAGGCAATGACTGAAGAAAGAGGTATCTGGCAGGAAAATCTAGACCACCTAAGTAAAGCACTTAGATTTTTCTATTCAAGGAAAGATTTCTGCCTTTAAACATTGATCCAGGAAGCTTTATATGTCAAGCAGGGATCAGGACAGAGCAAACCATCAGGAGATGGTAGGCATAGGGGTACACCCGAATCTCCGCCACCCTTTGGCCCTGGAGCACCTACTTCAGGGCTATTCAGTTCCTCTGTCCACAAAACATGGACACCTTTAGATTCATGAGAGTGGCAATGGCCTCCAATGGGGGAAGAGGTGCCGAGACTGCCTCCATGCCTGTGGTACCAGCTTCTTCCTCAGACAGAATCAGAGCTGCAGCCTCCATTAGAAAGAACATCTGGATAATCTCTGTCTCCCCAGGGATTATAATCCCTGTCTCTAAACACCAACCAGTAAATATATTCCCAAGAGGAGGCCTGGAGATGGGACATGTCCTCGTCCTCTTGTCAAACCCCAGCCTGTGCTGAGAGGAACCCAAGAGTCATGGGGCAGGAAAAAAGAAAGTGAAACTGAAACCAATCCCATAATTAGGGCTCCTGTCAGTCCCTCTAGCTGAGGGGCAGGCAGTGGGACTCCTCTTGGAGGAATCTCCTTCCACAGTCAAGGAGCGGGCAGGCACCCAGCTGGCAGTGGACATGGTTTCGTAGCTCCTTTCTGCAGCAGCTGTACGTGAGGGAACTGGCAGTAAGAGCCCACTTCTCCTGGCCCACGGCTCTAAATGGTAATTACAGAGCGGAAAGAGCCGCTCGTCGCACGTGGCCAGTGCCAAGCCTATTTCCTACTACATCAAGGAGCTCCCCAAGAGAGACCCGTGCTCTCCTCCACACCCAGCCAAGCCCAGATCATTGAGAAATTTTCCATGCAGCCAGGGAGCAGCTGCATAGCTGCATGATCCCTCCTGGGAAGCGGATTTGCCCGGACCAGGTCTGATAGAGAGGCCAGGCTGGTACAGAGGTGAGTTTGATAAAGAGAGGGGGTCATAAGGGGTGGCTCCAAGTGCACTGTCTTTTTTGGCTCTAAGGAAGACCTGTGCTGTCCTGGGATGACCTCTGATCAGTTTCTGATATTTGCTTGCAGACAGGCTATTGGACATCTTTTTTGGGGGGGTGGGAGGGGTGGGGTGGGGTGAGTGGGGGGTGTGAATGACGTAGCTCATGTGTGATTTGTGGGGCCACACACTGTCCTGCATTTCTCCTAGTTGGGGGAGAAGGGAGAGGCAAGCGTGGAAAGAGGGGTCTGGGTGGCAGAGGAAATGTTTTGTAGAATATCACCTGCTGCAAGGGCTGGCATGGGGGCTTTGGGACGCAGTTGAGCAAGCAGAGGCTGCAGGTCCATGATGCTTCCTGGGGGGTGAAATGGTGTCCTTTGTATGGCCGAGCACAGTGGTGGCCTTTGGGGATGTCCTGTGTTCCCCGGCACTACCACAGGCACTGCAGCAGCTGTGCTGTGCACTGCATCACTGATGATGCAACCTGAAAAGACATGGTTCAGCATTTAGGCTGCAAAGCTTATCAGAACAATGTTTTCCCTGTCCAGCATTTGACTATCTGGAGTTTCTGTCTCAAACTGATGTCTCTCTCAACTGGTTGGTGTGCACACCTAATGTCCTAAGAGGGGAGGAAGAGAGAGCTTAAAAAAAGCAGGTATAATTAAATGTGCCAGTGCAATGCATTTAGTGCTCTGCATTATTTACTAGTGAAAGATGGCAGTCTGCATGGAAAGATGTCGGGCAGAGCACAGGACTTGTAAAAAGGTCAGCCTCCTCCAGTAGTGCATCAAGTGGTTAAAAAAAAATATTGAAACACAGTGCATGTGATGCTGCTAAGCAGTAGAAGCAATCTAACAACTTCTCCTCCTGGGGTCCAACCCACCTGGAAATAGAAAGACTCATAAATAATTACTAGTTTATTTAATCTGCACTTGGTTGGCGTGTTTAGCTCCAGATTTGTCTCTGACACCTTTTGAACTTGAGGGTCACTTAAACAGTTCAGTAAGAATCCTACCAAAAATTATACGAAGTCCTGTACAGACTAATATATTCACCTTAGGAATACCATTGTTTTACTCTTGATTACTTGCCCTGGTAGGGTTGGGCCACCAGGCATTACAGCAATGTAGTTGATTCAGGTAAATGGAGTCCTTCAGACATATTTATGAGGACCATCCATCTTGAAAGAATTTTAAAGTATTTTCAGCACCAGGTTTAGTTTCCAGTTGGTCATATGAAAAAACCTGATATCCCCTAATTTTTTTCTAAGCCATTCCTCATTTTCATGCTTGTGGTTTCAGAATCTGTGTATAATATGACACTTGTTACTGTGATTTATGGCTTCAGGTGAATATGCTGTATGTGGTGTAAATTGCACTGGATGGAATCCAGAGGTATTAAAATGCTTGTTCTTCCATCCTCTGTGCTAATGAGCTTTGATTTCTTACCTGTCAGCAGGGATTATTTATTAGAGCATCATGTTTGTGATTCTCCACAGGAGCTCAAGTGTCAACACTGCCATCCAAGCACCCTCCGTTCCCTCCTCCCCAACACAGTTCTGACACAAGAGAAAAATTTATTTGTGCTGAGACTTGGCTTAGGCAGTGTCTGAATGCATGGGTTGGGCATTAAGAGTATAATGGGAATGAATACAGGCGTTCAGGAACGGCTACTGAAAGAGGAACTGGTCAGTTTGGGGGGAAAATACACCTTAAAATGATACTCCTGGTCAGAGAATGAGATATTAAGTGTTTTCTTTGGAGTGGATGGAGTCATTTTGTCTATAGGTTTGAGTAAGTGGTGAGAAATCCAGAGCTCCTAATATCTAATAATAACTCTGAAGGAGTTTTCTTCTTCAGTTTTACGGTAGTCAACTAATCTCCCTCCTTAGGTTTCCCATTTCCCAAACAGGGCTAAATGCTTCTTACTTCTCTCAGATAAGAATAGGTTAATTGGTTAACATCCACAGAAGAGATGTACTAGATAAATCTAAGTACTGTCTTTCATAAGAAATCTGGAGTTTCTTCTTAGTTATAAAAAACATATCTTTGACTTTTCTGCTCAGTTTGGGCATTACCTCACACAAGTCTATCTAATGTTTGACAGTATTTTTATCAAACATTTCCATCAAATAGCAAAACAAGTGCATATATGCTCTGAAAAGAAACTAAAACCTTACATTAATGTATCAATGTGGAAACACTTCAAAAACTAAATGATAAGCAGCCAGGACGTGTAGGAAAGAAAATGTAACAAATGTAAATTCAGCTGTGAAGTGTTTCTTATGATAGGCACTTGATACCATCAAATGCAATATGTTCTGCTGCAGATTTAACTGGAAAAACAGGAATAAAAAATCTGTATAATCAAGGCAGCTGCACCAGTGTTACATTTGGTTCTTTTTATTGTAGTTGATATAAAACTATAGGACTTTTTTTAGTTATCTGGTTAATTTGGTAAGTCTTTCCCATTTTTTGAAAGCCTGAATGTTTCTGTTTCCTACATGTTTTCATGTTTTTAACTTTGTAGTTATAATGTTGTATTGATACAGGTTTTTTTATTTAATTGCCATGTTTGTTTTGAATTAAAACCAACCTGTCTGCACTTAATAACGTGAACAATTAAATATTCTCAGCAAGATTCTCACTGTGCCAGCTGAGCATCCTCAGACGATTTTTTTTTTTAATTGCTTTATGTGTTGCTTTTAATTACATTCCTTTCCCAAGCGATTATATCCTCATACAGGACCCATTCCTGCAAGCTATCCTGGCACAGAAGTAGAGAGCTAAAGGCAAAAGGGTGCTGGGAAGGACTACTAGGGGGGAAAAAAAAAGGCCTTTCAGTCAAAACAGAGGGATGCCAGGAAAGCTGTAAGCCTTGCAAAGGCTTCTGTCTAGTGAAAAAGCCAAAGAAAAAGTCAAATTGTTTTGGAGGCACAAGGAAGCAATAGGCTGCAGTTTTCCACCTGGAGAACACTGGGAGTTGGCAGGAGGATCTCCTGTAGGACCGGGAGGGGGTAAGAAGTACAGGAAGGGTCTTTCTTTGCAGAGGGGGAAAAAAGTATAGCATGCCTGAGGCTGGGCTTCCTGAATTCCTCTTTTAGCATCCCAGGGTTAGAGCTCATCTGCTGCTTGAGGAGACATGTGCAAAGGCAGCATGGTGCCCCCCCAGGAAAGACTGCAGAGAAGAGCTGTGATGTCCAGGAAAAGCCAGCATGCACCCCTGGTTGCAAGGCTATGACTTGGAAAGGAAGCAAAGCTGGCATGGAAAAGTCCAGCCTGGTCACCCAGAGTTTTGCTCAGAAAAAAAGAAAACAGGAGGGAAGGAACAGATTATTTCCCATCAACAAAAAAATACCTGTTACACTAAAACTGGGAAAGGGCGTTTGCACCAACTTTCAGCAACTGCAGGAGTAAATTGAGCAGAGACCAAGTCCCATTCCATGTCAGGACTACAAGTGTTATGAATCTGTGCAGGAATTTTCAAGTTAGAAGAGCTGGGAGGAAGACACAACTGTAGCTATAGCTGACAACTGGCAATACTAATTGATTACCAGCTGTCACAGATTATTGACTTCTGTTATCGCACTGACCAGAGCCAAGAAACCAAACATGGACAGCTTTAAAGCTACAGATTCTAGAGTTAGATGGGACTATCCCAATTTATTGAGCATCTACATAATAAGCCAAACCACTTCAGCATGCCTTTCCTGCACTAGTCTTCATTATTCTGGCTCAGGCTGAAGATTGAAACACCATCAGTGATAAAACTGTGCATCTTCACATTTGAAAGCATCTTAATTTTAGGTACTTGATCTTGTTATACCTTCTAAAATGAGAATGCTCCTATTGTTATTATTTGGTGTATAGGCAGCATGGCAGGTCTAAGCATGATGAGATTTAATTAAAAAACATGAGTTCATGTTTCTAGAGTTTTTTCCCTAGCAATCAGAAATAGAAATATCTGGTGGACAGTTGTTTCCCTTTTAATGCAATTTGTATTTCTGACATGATTTCATGATTTTGGGAGAATAGGTAATGGCAGACTATAAAAATGATTATTGTTTAAAGCAATGTATTATATTTAAAGATTCTCACTCATCCAAGCGTGTCAGTGTTTAATAGGCACTTGGACATTGCCCTTAATAACATGCTTTAACTTTTGGTCAGCCCTGAAGTGGTCAGGCAGTTCTACTAGATGATCATTGCAGGTCCCTTCCTATTGAAATTCCCTTCCCTTCCCTTCCCTTCCCTTCCCTTCCCTTCCCGTTTCTACTTATTCAGTTAATTTCATATTCAGCACAAATGCAGTGCTGGAATCAGGATCAGCCTCGCACTAAGAATGCATGATTAGTTGCCTGGTAATGATGAGCCTTCAATCCTTGACTTGGTTATTGATTTCCAAAGTAGAGTCACCCTTCTCTAACAGTAACCTACATTCTTGATGTCAAGGTTAATGACATTACACTAACTATATTCAAGTGCATATTGTTCAAATGAACTCAGTTTATCATGCAATCCAGATTGCTCCCCAGTGTCACCTCCTTATTTAACAGCTAGCAGTCATAATTGATTTTTTGTGATATTTTTAAAGCAAAGCTACCTTGTAAGCACTAATGAGCTTGGTTGAATGTATATATGAGAGAACACAAGGAAGGAAATTATGCAAATTTTAATTCTGTGTTTCTTAAATTCTTCCTTTGACTTTTAACAGATGAAAAATAGCTTTTACCAGGTGAAATGGTGTTGCCTTGATGCAAATAATTCTTGGAGGACCTCTTCGCTGTAATTTGGCCAGTTCTTAATCAAGTTTTTCAAGGGCTGCAGCCAGCATTGGGATCTCCACCTCAGGTCTAGTGTTTAGAAGGTAAAAAAGAAACAGAAATAAGCTGTGTTTTCTCCTCCTGCAGTGGTTTTCTCCCCATGAAGTGGTTCCCACTCATGTCACTTCAGTGAAGAGGCTGATGTTTGGCAGCTTTTGATTTCTTCAAGGACTCGGAGCATCTGCTAGAGGAAAGATTACCAAAAGTAAGTGCTGTACAATAGTAGAATTGGGGAAACAAATGTCACTTCTTTTAGTTACTAATCATGAGAAAGGGAAGCTGTAGCCCATGAATCTAGGTGTGTATGTAGGGTCCTCTGTGCAATCCAGCTATGAAAGCTGGGAAAATTACACCACTTTCTATATCCAAAGGTGCAGGAGAGCTCAGGCCCCCATTCTAGGAGCAGAATGTAAGGGCCAAGGCTATTTTTCTAGTAAAAACTGTTTTTCTGGAGGAATGAACACCAATAAACTGAGGAGATAGAGGGGAATTGTCCTTAAGACAAAATGTTTTACAGGAAGAATGTAAAGTCTGTCTTCTCCATAACTGTCATTGCAATAGCGTCACAAGAATGCATTACTATTTCTTTCTTATGATGCACTAATACATCTTTAAACCAAATTTCTTGAGCATGCATAGATGAAGGGCATGGTATTTAGGTATCTATATTACTCAATAGAAGCATATGTGTATTTACAAAGAAGCATGCTCTGTCTGATTTCCCCACTCCTTTTGCCCTTCACCATTGCTATTAGATATATGTTCTGTGGACAGCAATAAGAGGAGGAGAATAGCTGAGTCACTGCACCCAGCAGGTTTATACTGCTGGAAGCTCAAAAATGAAGGTAATAAAAGTGCAGTATTACTGCATAGAAGCAGCAGCACGAAAGCCAGTATGCGCCAAAAATAAGACAGTGATAACTAATTCAGAGAGTAAGTTAAGTTTCTGTGTCAAATCATGTATTTAGCATATATTAATGCTAAAGGTGCCAAAACAGGGAAAAGCAAGTCCACCTGCATCCACTTGTATGTGAACTATTTTTGTGATCTGATGAATACAGATGTCCTTTAGCCACATAAAAAATCGGGATGGGAGATCTTAGGTTTATAGCCTTTGCACTATGCAGTAGTTGAGATTTTTAATTTTCCTCATTTGACTATGATTCCCAGACTGAAAAATTTTCCCCTCGTAAATAATTCAGGTTCTCTTCCTGTGACTGCAACACAAGCCTGCTTTTCTACCTGCCAGCACTTATGTGTGCAGCACAATATGTAAAAGAGTGCCAAAATTAAAAGATTTATTAAAATTATTACTATGAGAAATGTAAAATGCTGTGAGTACCATTCCTTTGTTGTGAATGGCCTTCCATGACTTCATTTTGAAGACAATTTTCTTCCAATACAAGTCATCCATGAGCCTACACAAGAGACACTAACTGGCATTCTGATCCTGGTTATCTGGTATTATTCAGAAACAAAATAAACGCCCCCCCCAGGGCGGGGACCCCAGGAAAGGACATTTGGCAGCTGAGGTGCAGGGGGTTGCATGTTGCTTTGTGGAAGTGGTGGCATGCCCGTAGAGAGCTCTATGGGGCAACCCCAGGGTGGGTGCTCACCACTCTGTTTCTCAGTAGAAGTGATCAGTGTTACAGGTAGGAACTCTTTCCAAGGACCTTTTGGAAAGCAAGGGAAGATGTCTGGACAGTTCAAGTCTTGAGCGTGTGTCTTTTGAGGACAAATAAACTTTTCACTTAATGTTCACCAAACTGTAATGTGTGGGTTGGTATCTGGTAACCTGTGAACAAGAGACACCTCTCCAAAGTGCCACATGGAAAGACTGACTTTCTTTACTGTAAATAAAGGCAACTCCAGTCCCAACTTCTAGTGCCTTCTCCTTGTGGAAAGAGACAGTCATGCAGGCCGTAAACCTTCTCCAGCAGGCAAAAATGCTGCAGGGGTGCTGTGAGGATCACAAGAGGGATGGGGATGCTGTGGGATGGGGAGCAATGGGTGACAGTGGTGGGGACACAGCAGCAGCAAGCTTCAGAGGAGAGGTGGCAGTGCCAGTAGTGTTGTAGGGCTGGACGGCGGGTGATGAAGCAGCAGCAGAGCATTGGTTTGGCGGTGGCAACTGGCTGGGATGAACTTCGGCATGTAGGGCCGAAGGTACTATGTGGGTCTTGTATCTAGAAACAGAACTGTGAATGCGTTAGCTGAAATAGGTAACAGACTTCACATATATCATATCCTTTGCGAAAGAGATGTACTTGCTGATCCTCATAGCCTTGGCAGTGAGCTGCGAGCAATGTATAAACTACCTCCTCATTCTGCTGAAAGAGGCATTTCAGCATTATTGACACCTTGGAACAGCAGCAGTTTCTTCTAGTGATAGTTATTTGGATTTTCTAAGCTGACTTTTAAACTATTATTCTTCCCCAACTCCCGCAAAAAAAAGAAATAAAAAAAGGAACTGGTTATTTAAACATTTCTTTCTAAATCCATTTTTTTGCCACCCAAGAAGTTTTGCTTGCTTGAGAGCCTCCAATTTGACTTAGTTTCCTACATTTACAGTGTGTGAGGAAACACTTCAGTGTTTCTGATGAGAGTCTCTAGAAAAATGAACATGGCACATTTGCTGCCTGACACCGCCTGGCATACATCCAGCAGCAAGGATACAAAAGCTTTTATCCTAGTGCTTGTAAAAGTAGACCTCAGTCCTACATCTAACTCCAAGTAGACACTGGTATTTACTCGCAGGCAGTTATTGGGAAAAATTGGGGCATACATTAAAAGAGACCTCTGACAAGACCTCCAATGTTGATGTTAATTGAATGTTTTTTCCAGGATATATTTTCAATGTTGTTTCTCTCTGGTCGTCCAACTTGAATGCTCCTGAGAATGGGGAGATGACAAGAATTAATGCCTGTTTGCATTAACCCGAACTTTATTGTCACTTAATTAACCATGATTAATGTCAGGAGGCAAAGGAGAAACGTCAAGCTATTTTCAACAGCTCTGTACTGATGAGTTCAGAAAAACAAGTAGTGGCATTGCAATGTTGATTACAATAAAATCCAGCCAAAAGATGCATTGTTTTCAAGGCAAGGTTTATTCTTCAGCCTCTGACAACATCCTGGTAAATCGCCAGTGACTGTAGCCTCTATAAACTTCACTTAAGAAGCATGAACCAAAAATGCAAACATGCAGCCCAAAATTGAAAACAAAGGAGAAAATATTACCCAAAATTCCTCAATAGTTGTGGATCTGTGTAAACTGTATTTGGGTAATATATTCTTAGTTATCTCAGAAAAAGAGAACAGCCCAGTTTTATACTGGCACTATTCCTTATTAATCTCACAAGTTTAATACACAGACCTGATCCACTGCCAAAAATAAATCCATAACTTGATTAAGATACCTGCTAGGTCTCGCGGAGTAGACCAAACAGCTGTAGGCTAGTGGGAAGAATAGTAGATGTGGCAGGCCTGGCATTTAACTAAGTTGCTAGAAACATCTAAGCTCTCCAAGAGCCCTTTTTCAAATCTTTGCAAGGGGAAAAAAGGAAAGAAATGAGTATCAAATTAAGATTGATATTGTAAGTTTCCTGGGTTCTTCATTGGGAAACCTGGGACTTCGGATGGCAGAGTGAGTTCCTGGTGGCTGTGTGTGCCAGGTGATGATGTAATCCAAAGAATTAGGATAAAGGGGGTAATTTGAAAACAGACAGAAAACTGATGAATGATTTTCTCCAATGAATATGCCTGTATAATCTTTCTAAAGGTTCAAGGGAAGGCATGCACATCTGTTCTTCTTTTGCTAGAAGGGAATGTTTCTTTTTCTTGCTCTCCCTATGGTCTGGGAGCTCCATGAAAGATCTCTTACTGTCTTTTCCTCACATACTAGTAAAGGGAAAAAAATGAAGTAAGAATTTCTAAGACGAGAGCTCTTGAATGGAAGCAGCACGAGGCAATGGTTACCTATGACACCTATTTTCTCCTGTTTTCCTATCAGAGGCTTTGCCTTTGTATGGGCTCCTATTCCTGCCTCCTTCTGTGGCAGGGAGGAGACCTTAGCTCACAGCTCCTCACTAGCAAAGGAGGAATGGAAAATATGATAAAATGGAGGAGCCACAAATGAAAAAGGGGAGGGGTAGAGAGCTAGGAAAAGAAAGAATGGGGTATATTGAAGACTGGAAGAAGGACAGTCAGGGACTGGTATAGGGAAAGGTAAAAAAATTATAGGAAAGAGTAAATAAACTCATTAAAACCAAGAAATAAGGACAGGAAAATAGAGTGTAAATAGAAAAAGTCTGAATAAAGGAAATTTGTAGGTATCATTTTCTTGATCTGTGCTTCTATTCTGTATTTAAAATAGTAGATTAATTTTTTGCATATGGAAAATATTTTCTCCTGGCCTGTTTGGGTTTTTTTTCTTTTTTACCTTGTCTTTTGAGGACTTTCTAAGTGGTCTTGCAGTGCATTGAGAACTGCCTATTCAAAACCAATTTTTGTTTATGGACGTTTTAGCACACACATAGACCTGAATTTTCATTTTAGCATGGAATAGGGAGCAAAAGCACAGAAAAAACTTATCAGAAAGGCTGATCTAGTCTAGACAGTGAAACCATCAGTTTGTGCTCTCCTTTTGTCTTCATTTGGCCAAATTATTTCAGGGAAATTATTCTGCTGAAGACCCATGTTGAGAACAATATGCCTCCTTAGAATACATCCTTCGAGGAATTTTCTTGTTTACTCAAGGAGTGAGAGCTCTACTTTTAGAAAAGCTTTCCCTGCCTATTCATTTCAATTGGAGTTTTATGCAAGGAAAGAAAAACTTTTTTGTTACAGTTGAAGCGATAGGAAATGGCTGAAGGAATAAAACTGTCATGGGTGACCACTAACTGATGTCACTCCCATCCAGCATTCAGCAGAGCAATCATTTTAGGGAGAAACAATTTGCAAGTAGCACCATGTTTTCACTGGACTACAGCCTCGACATTTGTCATATCTAGCTATGGTCTTCAGTTGTGAGGTCTAGTGCCCTTGGTGGGTTTTAGTGGAGTCCATTAGGCTACTTACGTAGGCTTTAAGACCATTTCAATCTTAGCCACATAATTATAATGTGCTTTGTCATCTGGCCAGCCTGGGAAGAGTAGTTAGTGTGAGTCATGTGAATTAGAGCTTGATATTTCATAGTATCATTGGTGGTTTTCAAACCAAATTCTCCCTCTCCCTCTTTCTCTCTCCCTCTTTGAGTACACTGTCAACTGGTTTCTGTTTTCCTAAAGTGAAGGAGATAAAGCAATCTGTCATCCCCCTCTCAGTCCCCAGTCTGCATGTGGAAACCATTGCACAATATGGCAGCAGAGTGAAAAGGTGTCATCTAAGTGTGTGATGTGTCTTTGTGCAATGTCTAAATGCAATAGAAGGACATTTTATTGCTTACTCAGCATTTATTTAACTATTTCTAGAATTATACCCTTGGTCAAATGACTTCTGATTTAATAGCAAGAATGATCTTATAAAATTTTGAACCCTCATTCTAAATCGTTATGCTGCTGTAAACATGTCCTTTGTCTATAAAAAGAAAAACCTAAGTGAAATGTTGTGCATGCAAGAGTCTGAAATAACAAAATAGGACATTTAAAAATTTAGCTTCAGCTAACAAATACAAATATTTCTATCAGTAATTTTCATCTGCAGAGCAAAGCTTTGTCCTCAAAGGTTTTCACAGCCTCATTTTTATTTCCAAAATAAAGCAAACGCTGTTCTCAAGAAACCCAGCCCCATCCGGCCAGTCAGATGCATGACTGACCAATACAGAAAACAGGCTGGATGTAATTCAGGAATAATAAACATAATGAAAAATAAAGTGTAGTGGCTAGCTCTACATTATAATGTGTCTGCATCTAAACCTACCCAAAAATGTGACATGCTGAATGGGAGAAAACAAAGATTTTCTTCTCCACCTTCCATACATCCATATGTGAACCAGAGAAACAAAGGTGGAACACCTCCTCTGGGATCTCTAGAGTATTTTTTTAGTTTACTGCCAAAGCAGAGCCTGTTGTGAGGGTTCCCAAGGCAGTTATTAAGAAGGATAGGAACAACAGTTGTGGACAGGCATTGAGTTGACCACTGGTTGAAAACACAGATATCTAAATATGAAAGATGAGACCACATATCAGTAACTGGGCAAAGCAATCCTTTCATCCAGTGTAGTATACTTTTTTTCTGTAGCAATTAAATTTAGATTTTTTTTGTACCAGTTTATCTTAAAGTGACTGCAAGTTTATCTAAAACTTAATTTATGGTATTCCTGGGCTGAGTTAATCAAGTAGGTGTGGAATAAGGCCCAACATTTGTTTTTTTCCCAGCTACAAGTTATATAATATCAACAGTGCTTTTAATAATATTTGATGATTTTTCAAGTATTTGGTTTCTAGATGTTTGTGCAACTGTGCTGCGTTTGCAAACATAATTTTTGTCATAGGTACTTCTGTAAAGTTCAGTACACACATGCCACATTTCAGTTCACAGTTATTTCTGGGCACCTATTCAAACCTTGATTAGATATTACTTTAATGCTCTGTGTTTTGCCTCTGAGTTACAGCAGGTTGATGTATAATACATAGAATATTATGGCAGTTTAGCCATTCTATCTTGATCATTTTTTACTGCGTGCCCATAGTCACTGTTCCCTTCTTGCCTGTGAAAGCAGCTTACTTGTGCATCACTAATGATGAACTATTTTTAGAGAGGGAGGTAAAAGAAGACATCATTGCAGAAACTGGAAGAAGAAAGACAACTGACAAAATTTCATTTTTACATATTAATAATGTTCTGTTTTAGTCACTAATATTTGTTTCTAAAGACATATAAGTCGTTGTTCATGTTCTTCTTCAGAAAAAGTTCCTCACAGACACTAGGTTGGGGAGCATGACTTTGTTCCAAGAAATCTTGACGCCATAGCACAAAATGTTATTGCAGCCATGTATGATCATTAATAAGCCTTTGTTTGGCATCCATGTGCAAATACAGGATGTTATTTGTTCTTCACCACTTACAAATGGCCAGATCCTCAAAGAGACTTAATTGCCTTAAAATCAGGTGGCTAGATTCTGATGCAGAATCCAAAATTCCTTATGTACTTGTGTTACCTCTGTGGTGCATGGGGAAAAAATAGACACCCCAGAAAGGAATTTGAGATAACCAGTAGAGCAAGCAAGGAGCTGCTTAAATTAAGCACAGCTATGTTCTGAATTACCAGAGAATAGTGTGCTGGCCAAAGCACCATGACAGCACAAACTGCATTTGGCATCTGCTGAGATATGAAGCAACATTTTTGCAGATCTCTCCCCTCCCTCCCCTCCCCAGCTAGAATCAATCAGCAGGAAAATACCTAATATGTACTCCCTCTTCCAGGTAGGCATCATGTACTGTTATTCTTCCTCCTTTCCTGCTCACTACTTCAGTGATGAGAAAAAGAGAGGCTCACTCAAATTTCTCCTCCCAGCTCATATCTATATGGCTCAGGTTCTTATAGGGTGCCCAAGCCCTCTGTCTGCTGGCCGTTCTAGGATCCAGATGGGATCTCTCCTCCTATTTAAGCTGAAAACAGTGTCAGACAAATCACATCCTCACTGGAACAAAAAGAGGGATTCTCTTTGTCTTCTGCTGATTAAATCACTCACTTGGATAATTGTATTTTATTCAAGCAGCCTTGGGAAAAACTAAAAATCCAAGGCATCTGAAGAGCTCTAGCACCTACAGGGGTATGATGAGGTTTGGCACTGCAGCTTTGCACCTGTGCTTATAACTCATACTATGCATTTGTGTGCTTCTTACTGGTGTATGGCCACCTTAGCAGGAGCTTTTCACCATTTCATCAGGAGCAAGGGAAACCTCTTTCACCAGAGACCCAGTCCTACATTGGTGGAAACAGTAGTTTTTACCCATGTTCATGAGGACACGTGAAGAGCCAAAGTGTTAGTACATGGCATTTCACGGGCCATAACTGTGCTGGAAGTGTACTGGGGAGCTGGCCAGATAATCCCAAGAAAGGAGGGAAAAGTGATAAACCCTTGAGGTTCTGTGATTATTGAAACCCGACTGCAATACGAAGTGTGGGCCAAATGCCAAGTATAATAAGAGGTATTGCTGCCTGCAGGGCTTACCTTAGATATATAACACACATCCTGAAGATTTTTTTCAATTCTGATTCCTATTTTTTCTTAGATCAAACTTCCTTAAATGGAAATCAGTCAACTGGATTTAATGTGAGTGAATGCAATTACTACACTTGTTCCTTTGACTGTACGAACACTATTTTTTTCTGCTTCATGGTCTACTCTGCATAGCTCCCCACAACTTCTTTCTTTCTGATTCAGACTGTGCCTTTATCAAATTTGCCTGCCATATAATGTGGCTTTTTTTCTGGGCTTCGTCCAAAGGCCGCTGGAATCGACGGGTTCACAAAAGGTTCAGAGCCAATTATCACTGCCACTACTTCCAGTCATGTTCTTTTCATGTAGCATGTTCTGCTTTTATAGTGCTGTTCTCTTTTGCCAATACTAAAACAAAACCTCCATCACAGTGCAGTGCAATGTATTTAATATGCAGATTTTCTTTTTTTTGTTTTTATTAGTAAAGGGTTTTTTCATAGCATTCCTTATCTTGCTGGGATGGTGTGTGAAGCCAGTGAGTATAATGATAAATTGCTGAGCATAAATGGAACTTTAGTTCTCTATGTCAATGAGTAATGTTTTGCTGCTTAAATAAATATTACTGTGAAATGTATCCTTGATTTACTGAGTCTGTACTAAAATAGATAAGTAACGTTGTTCTGACAGAACAAAAAAAAATGGTCAATCCATTCTCCTATATGGCATGTTGGAAATTGGCATTCTGAGTGAATATTTAAGAATGTTTGTTTCATCCTCACCATTAGACTCCATTTTTTTCGAAACAGAATTGTAAAAACATTGATTTAACTTTGCTAAATCTGTAAAGTGAATGCTGCTGTGCAATTTTTTTTTCACCTCTTTATTCATTGCATCTAAGCCTAAGAACATTATCTGCTGAAAGTCTCGTTTTGGGTTGCTGTTAAAGTTCCCTATTAATCTTTGCACTCTTCAGCTCCCATCTGTTACAAGCCATCATTCAAAAAATTCTGCACTTAATAAATTAAATAAATGAACTGTACTTCCCTCTGCTCCGTTAGAAGGGAAGAGGCCAAACAAGCCCATCTCCTGAATAGTCCTTCAGACTTCTCCATGTTACCGATATTCCACAACGGTTTAGGGGGCACAGTGGGACAAAGAAAGGGTAGCTCTGTATGTGACAACACCAGGCAGATACCCAGGGTGATGCCAGTGCCACTGGCTGCTGTGAGCAAGATCAGTGCCAGCAACAGCAAGTGTCCATCAGAGGACGTCCAAAAGCCTGAATGTGCCCAGAGACCTCAGATCTCTCCATGCTGAACCTCGATTTGCCTGTAGATCCTTGGGCTCCCACCAAACTCTTTCCCTTTTAAACAACCAGAAATACCACCAGTTCAAAGCTGTGGAATTTTAAAAACATTTTCATCATTTCTCTGTAGACAAGAAGGCTATAAACCCCCAAACATTTTAATCTGCTTACTAGCCTTTAATTACACTAACTGCCAATAGGTTCTATTACTAGTCCAAAGAAAATACTGGCTGTTGTTTATATTTTTTTTAACTGTGATTGATGAAGCATATTTGTGTAACATTAGGTCATATTTGTCAGAGTTTAACTTTTCAGTTGGCAACTACACCGTTAATTAGCAATATTGCTGATAACCTCTATTTTATATAACCAGCAAGCTGTTTTTCCGTACAAGCTGGCAGTGGAAAACAAGAAAAGGATATTTCCATGGTGCCACAAGTCTGGAGTAGGAATAATCAGAGAAATACACACCACAATGTTCTGGGATTACTATCTGTAAAATGTGCCTTATTTCTTGACAGGCATTATTTTCTTAGGTGTTCTTATTGTGGCTTCCTTTCTTTTCAGTCTTATAGTATACTCCTTTTAACATTATGTCTCTGTTTTGTATGCTCTCAGAGTCCGCTGTTGGGCCAGTAGCATGTTCCTGAGGCTGCACAGTTCCTGTTGTAATACCCCATTTTCAGCTTCACACAACTCTTCCAAACTTTCTTTGGTTGGAGTGAAATTTTCCATTTAACTTTTTTTTTCCCCAAGAATATTTCAGTTAAAGCTGTACTACCAGTTTTGAGCATGAGATATGAGACACAAATGTATTTCTACCTGTCTCAAAACTGCAATGTCTTTTATTTTAAATGTTGTAGCACCTTCTGACACTTGGAGCTGGGATATGAAGAGTCAGAAAAAGATAAACCTTTTAGCAGGAGCTTATCTTTTACAGTCACTATGAAAATTCACCTCTGGCCAAGTGACATCCCTTTGAAATACCATCATTCAAAAACTCTCAGTGGAAACCAGTTGGAGCTCACCAATTAAAGTCTCCAGAGATGGGACTTCTCCCTGTCCAAGCTCGCAGAGCACACCCAAGGATCTTGCAGCCCTAGACGTGAATACGCTGTTCAACTTGACATTAGTCATTCTGCACTGCATTTCCAAATCTGAAACATGGGAAAAATACAAAGTCCGTGTCTCAGAGGAGCTTTGTGAAACTAGGTCATGAATGACGGTGAAGCACGTACATGCTGCAGGGAAAGGCATTGTAAAGAGCTCTTGAGGATGTGAATAATCCTACTTTTACAGCACAGCTTCATCAGTGGAGAAGAAAGACAGCTTGGGCCAGGTACTGAACAATAGAGAGAAAATAAAATCGTGTGTTGTTACTCATTAATTGAGTACAGTCAGCTTTTTGCACTGAAAAAGGACCTGTGGGAAGGAATAAAGGACATGAACATGTGATGAAAGGTGGCATCCTAGGGCACATGCACTGCCTTGTTGCTTAAAAGTTGTGTGGGTGTTAGGTCATGCATTTTCTAACTCTTGAGCTCTTAATAATGGTCTTTAACTTAATCTCTGTTACTATCTCTCAACTGATAGGTGAAGAAGAATGTCTTTGTAGTTAAAGTGCTGACCTGGGACCTGGGGACAGCAGGCTCCTTCCTGGGATTCTACCACATCGGGTTTTTTTAGTAACTAAATCTATAAAATTAGTATAATTTTTAAAAATGCAGTTTATTTGCCCACTATCTATCACATCTATTTAATGTTCTCCTTTTTAAAACTTTTTGGGAAGTTCTTTTCTCTTATTCAGTTTTTGGGAGTCTCAGCTCTAGTTGTCATTTTAAGAGAAATAATGTCTTAGTGATCTCTCTTCAAAGCTCAGTGAAACTAAACAAAGCTTTTCCAGTGAATATGGTGGCATTTGTGATGGCTGTGGGAGCTTCTCTCTGAGCAAACTCCAAAGCACTGCATCTCTGCTCAAAAGAGGTAAAAACAGGTGAAGGCCAGAAGCTGGTCTTGTTATCTTGAGATAAATTTGAAGAAAATTAGACGTGCAGTCATCAGTGGATTGATTAGATCTCCCAAGAGGCAAAATACATTCAGGACATTTGCAAGGAGCTGCCAGGTTCAGCTGGGAACCCTTGGGAACCTGCATTCCCTGGCATGAGAGACAGGCAATGTAGCAGGTGGGACATGGTAGGACGTGTAAATGGCATCAGGGGCCTAGGTTTAGGCAGCTGGATTGGGTTCTGTGCTTCTAAGGTAGGACTGAAAGCATTAAATGTGGATTGTTTTGTGCATTTCCAATGTAACATTTACCATTGCAGTGCTCTCGTTGCATTTTACCTACAAATGTAAAAAAATTATAAGAAATCGTTAAAAGAAAGACAGTATTAAATATTTATTTTCATTTATTAGATTACTTATTTAGTATTATAGTAGAAACTAATGAGGGTATCAATATTTACCAATGACTAGGTAGTTCTTACTGTCTGTTAATGTAGCTTTGTATATTCTTAAGGATTGTGCATAATTTTAATAGCAGAAAGATATGCTCAATTCCTGGATATATTCATCTCATTATGAAGTGCTTTTTAGGAGGAGGAATCCTTTTTAGGAGGATTAAAAATATCTAGTCCTTCTCAACCGTGCCCCAAATGAGCATTGCAAAGTAAGGGGCTTATTTCCCCAGGTTTAAGGAATGAACGCAGTGCCACACTAACGTAGAGTCTGCTCTGGCTCTATGGTATAATAGTAAGTGTCGACTTAAAACTTTATCTCAGGGTGTAACTCTTTGTACAGGTGCAAAACTCTTTTGGAGGTGAAAAAACCTTAGAAAACTACCGCAGTTCTAGAGGAAAATGGTTTATTACACCTTTTAAACTTAATGTTGTAGACCTAAATGAAGTAAAAGTTTCTCCCAGGTTAATGAGTATTTCTCTGTTTGCTAAAAGCCTCCCTCCAAATCCCAACTTCAGCAGTTCTAGTTGTAAGAGCGGAAAGCAGAACAAGAGTGTGAACATGGCAAAAATGGTTATGCAGAGATCCGTATGACACTGTCTGACTTCAAGCAAAATTCCCCAGTAATTTCAGCTTGTGCTTAGAAATCAGACCTCTGACAGATACACCAGAAAGGCTTTCTTGTAACTCGCAGCACAGCGGTTACTTTGGAGAATGTACCCAAAAGCAATGGTATTAAATCACTGAGCAAAGGAAGGGAGCTGTGTTTTGATTAGGCACACAGCCTTCCTCTGACAGATTTCAAGATCTGCAGTCTAGCAGATGGCACCGTAACAAACACAACTGTATTTCTCTTAGGTTGCCTGAGGAACTCTGTGCCCTTGTTTTTGGCTCCGTGACGTTTTCATGAACCACCGTTTATTTTCTTTGTCTCGGGTTTTTGCTTAACTCCTCTCACAAGCGGTTCTTTATTCTTCCTCAGGTGCGCTGTTTGTTTGTGCAAGAAGCTCAGCCAGGAAGCCACCGCTGGCTTTCCTGGCAAGGCAGAGGTGGAGCAGGCTGTGGCCGGGGTCACAAGCACCAGGTTATGCTGAGGTGTGTGGCAAGGTCACCACTGCCCAGGACGGAGCTCCTGGGCTGACCTCCTCCCGCCCAACCTGGGGCATTTCAGTGCACTCTGACAGCAGCGCCGGCCCGTTCAGCGTGATGGGGGAATTGCCTGTGGATGGCTGATTCTCTGGGTTTTGTTAAATATTCTTTGAATGGTAAGAGAAAATTTTTGGACCAACACGGGGGAGAATGTCATCGCCATCTCTCACTGTTTTGATTTTATTTTTTTAGCGACTAATACACATGTTTAAGATTCAGTTGGTGCCAAGGAGGCCTTTGATTGATTCCTACAAATGGTAGAGAAGATGTAACTGGGGTGACACTCTTTTAAAAGTAGTAGACTTTCTCCAAAATGTAGAGAGGGTGAAAGTGCCAAAACGTGCCTATAGCAAGGAAAGCTGATAGACGCAAAGCTTCTCCATGATCTAGAATATAAGCAAAAAGGCAAGTTCAGGCTGAGGTTACAGTACAGAGAAATCTACTTCCAAGTAAATAACGCCATTATTTTTATTGCAAAAGTATTGTTTTATTACAATTTTATTGTAAACATGCACTTGAAATAAATAAACCAATTTGAAACAGGAGGGTTTTCCAGGAGGTATACAATACAGAAAGGAGAATGATTCATAGGAAGAGAGAAGCAGATAAACAGCCAGTCTTGGTGTATCTGTCACGTATGCTATAAAAACGTTCCCTTGCGCAGCAGTCACAGCAGTGCTGTGAGTTACAGGACAAAGAAACGTTAGGTCATATCTTATCCTCAAATTTTAGTATACAGTTCAGCACTGATGACAGGAGCTCTCTTTTTCTTAAATAGATAAGCCAATAAAAATATAAGTCCCCTGTTTTTCATCGACTACATATGGCAGCAACAATGTAGTGTAATTCATTGGCAAGAAGAAAAAGTCTCTGGTGAGAAAAATTCCCCCAGCTGCTCCATCTGGGAAAGAGCAGCAGGAAGATGATGCTGGATACGCAGAGGTACGGTCCCCCTGACGTCAGCATGAGCTGTGTCAGACCATCCTCTGCCATGACTTGATGGTGCTGAGACACCTCTCGTAAGCCCTTCTGAGGGCTTCTCACCCTGTAATCCTCCACATACAGCTCCTCCTTCTTCACACCCTTTCTGCTTTATGCAAGTAGCTTTTGTCGGAGCAAAAGGGGCAGAAATGAGGAGGTATGCCAGCATACAGCAGCATGTCTTCCAGCTTTTGGGGCACAGCCTTGTCAGGGGGCAGTGGGGAGGCGTGCCATGCCAGGACAGCCCCCGGAGGAAGTATATTTTTGGGGAGAAATCATGCCTCTGCGCTTCCTCGATGTGAAGGGGGGTCATACACGTTCCCTTTCCCTTCATCCTGGGGGCCTGCCTGTGATGCACAGCTGATTTTCCACTTGCAGGTCTGCCCCATTGGCATGCAGAGGCGGCTGCCCCGAGCCTGCGAAGGTTGCTGTCAGGGAGGGCACAAAGGGCTCTTTTTCCATCCACCTCCACCCAAAGGGCAGGAGCACGTCGGGCTGGTGCTTCTGAATGCCTCATTGAGATCCCGTTTTAAATCTCCTAGAAACTGAGAAGCCCAGACTTGCTCCCAACAAAATCAATGGCAAATCCCTACAGATGATAAAAGGGAAAAAAGCAGCCCCTAAACAGGTGTCCATTTTAATTTCCCAAACGAAACGAAAGGTGCAAACTGTGTTTGACAGTTTTTCAACTAAAACTAATACTAACTTCAGCTTATGCCTGAATTATTTAAAATGTGATAACATTCCTTTGCTCTATTGTATTCAGACATTCAGGATCCCTGCAAAATATTTATTTTGGATAGTCCCTATATCCAATTCCTCTTTTTATCAATAGAACAATATTTATGGAGGTCAGGCTGCCAACTTTGCCAGACAGACGCCCTTTGCATTCAAAAGAAAACATGATTCATCGGAGGATCAGGATTTCAGCTGCAAATTAAGCTTTTCTTTGATAGGATGAAAGATACTCGTCAATAAAGGAAAATTCTTGATAGCTGGAAAGGAATGTCTTCTTTGAGACTGCCAATATTCAGTTCTGATCACTAATATCTTAAGTGATGGAATAGATTTTTTTCCTTTATCTAATTAGATGCCAGCGGCAATGTTTAAAAGAAATTGAAAGATAGCTAAAACAAAGTGTGATGTATAAAGGCTTATTTTTGTTATCTCTTTGAGACCATGAATACCTTGTAATGTACTTGTGCAGCACACTGGACAAAAGTGCTGTGACCCAAATCTAGGATTCTCTAGATAATATACATAATTAGTATTAAGCATACTAAGAACAATAACAACAACGACAAAAGCAGAGATAAACTTATAGACTTGTGGCTTGTTATCTTTCAGCGCACAAGCCTATCACACATAAGAAAATTGCCTTACTCTAAAAGCCACAGTGCCCAACACAGTAGGAAAAATAAGCTCTATGCTATGCTCAAAAATCAAAAGATTCAGTGATCCTCATTTTTCAGAGCTTTTACTCCTGGTCTTTACTGCAGATATCTCACAACGTTATTTCTCGTCTCTCTCTAAGTAGTACCATCAAAAATAAGTAATATATTTTTCATCATGTACCCTTTTTATGATAATTAAATATTACAACCCTACCTTTCAACTAATTGCAATGGCCTTGTTATTTTTGGTTTTGCCTGACTATGATTTCAAACTAATGATCATTAGTAACAATAATAGTTCTCTACCCTTTTATCACGCCTTAGATCTGCGGGACTCTATGGTAAGCATTACTACGTGCATTACACCAGTACTTACACTGAGTCACAGAGGTTAATTAACTTATTAAAGATCTCTAAGCACGTCAGTAGGGCAGAATCAGGAATAACGACGGCCAGCCCTGAGCTCTGCTCTCCCTGGTCTCCATGCTCCCACAGCTCTTCTAAAAGGTTAGCCAGACTTTGCAAAATGCCATTAATCACTAAAAGCTGGACTTCTTCAGGAGAGGATTATTTGTGTGGGAAAGGAAAGAGGGAGTCATTTCATTGCTAAAAGGAAGCCGAAAGTGGGACTAATGGAAAGAAAAGCTCCTACTTGTCTGAATCACACTGCCTGAAGCCAGTCGGTGTTGCAGAGGGTTGGTGGTGTTTTTTAAGGAATCTTGGGATATCACATTCTTAAAACCAACCCGAAGAGTGACGTACTGAAATTCAAAGTTCACAAACGGTACAAAATCAGATCCAATGACACTTTACTTATCTCACTATGTCCTTTCTGGAGAACCTGGGAACTAGGGTAGCTCTTAATATGCAGGCTGCCAAAACACCACGTTTGTCTAACTTTTCCCTCAGAGGAGATTGCCACTTTTGAACCTTGTCCTAGTCAGCAGTGAATGACGGCTTGCTCAGACACATAGCCAGATAGATTCTGATGTCGTAGAGATCAAGAAAACTTGGAAACTGTGAAGTCTGATTGCTACAGAAGAAGGTATTTTCCGTGTCTCTCCTCTTCCCTACCACCATATTGCTTTATTTTAACATGACAGCCTTTGACAGAAGCTGTTAATGTTGCTGCTTCAGATTCTCATGGGATGGAAACTGACATCAGTGAATTTAAATTGGCATTTTATGCTGATGGTGTATTAATATGTATGATCTAGCAGGGAGTTCAGCTATTATTACAGTTCGAATCATTACCAATTTTGGCAAATTTTCTGGCTTTAAAATGAGCTATAATAAATTTGAAGCCATGCCTCTGCATAGACCAGATAACACACTTGCCATCTAGATTTTCCCATTTAGCTGAAACGCTAAATTCTCCCAAATCTTACGTATCCCCTGTCTCTATTAAAAGAGAAAACCCTGATAACAAAATATCAAGTTAATATAAAACATTTTGCTGTGCCTTGATCCATTTTAAAACATAACCAAGGGCCAAATCCAGCTTATCTCAATTAGGTGGGGAGTCTCTTAGAAGTTAATAGCAGACTCTTATACTAAATTATATGTTATTGATCTGAATCTTCTGTGATACAAGCAGAACCTGATGCAGCTATAATACAGCTAGAGGGTGAAGGGAGGCAACGCCATGAAATACATCTGAGTGGGCTGAACAGGACAATACTAACAGGTATGAAGAAGGAGCACATTCATCCTTCCTAAAAACGCACCTGATTTTGATGACTTTTATCTCTGGTTGATGTCACTGAAGCATCCCGCTGCTCAGCATTTCTAAAACTCAGGCTTCTTTCTTAAAACCACTAGGTTAAAAAAATGGTGATGAGGTAATACAGCAGGTAGGAGCCGTATTAGCACTTTGACAAAACACCCCATAACAAGACTATCAGGCTGTACATGTCAATCCTCAGTGCGGGAGTAGGTAGTCATTAGAAACTTGCATTAGTACACCAGAATTAATGTTCATGAATCCGTGATGATAGGCAGCTTAGGAGCAACGTAGATTTAACTTGTCCAAATACGCTTTAATGGTGTCATCTCTGATCTTTCAAATTGTTGGTCAAATTTAAAATAGATATATATATATAAAAAGCTTTCAAGCATCAGAAAGTTAATTCTTTCTCTCTTCCATTTTTGGCCTCATTAGGATGAGAACAATTAGAACACGAAGCAGAAAATTGCTAATTCAGCACTCCTGGCATTTCCAGAAACAAGAAACCAACATCTTTTGTGAACATTCTCCCAGGAGATAGTCAGTTAAACTGCACTCCCTCAAGTATGAAGATAAACGGCCACAGTTATCTTTACTGCGGCTTTACCTGTACAGATTATTCAGTTGTATTAAACCTGCTTCTTGGTTGGGTCTCCTGAGAAAAGGAGACATGGCATCACTATGTGTATGCATGCCTGTTTGGGTCTCCTCCTTAATTACATTTGAACTCCTTGTTTCTATCAACCAAATCTGGCAAGTGTGTAGGAGACAGAAAAATCCTAGAAGTTTAATAAAACCTGGCAAATTGCCAGAGGAGAAACCCCTTCCCCTGGCTCTCCCCACTGTGAAGGACACTGCAATGTGAATCCTACCATTACTGGACACCAGAAAACCCAGCCACCGTCCATAACTCCCGGGAAAACCGTGTTCATTAGTTCGGCCAAGGTCCTATAGCCAATGTGGGTACGTCCTCCACCAACAAGGGTACCACCTCTCTTTACTCTGAGAGCCCCCAGGCAGAATGTCTGCAGGCTCCTGGGTGGCCCTTTGCCCACCTCAGGATGTGAGGGAAGGGGACAGAACTTGTGGAGGCATCAATCATGGAGCCTGATTCCAGCTCCCTGCAGCCTTTTGAGTGCCGTCCCCTCACAGGTGTTACCCAAAATGCTGTAAAAAGACACTGTCTCACAGCAGAGGTCACAGTTTCCAGCCTCGCCGAAGGCAGGCAGGGAGCATTTGTCTGAAGTAACAGTGAATCCCATTCACCTACAAGAAAAAAAATCCTGAACTGGAGCACGTTCTGTCTGCTTTTAGTGGGGTTAGTGAATGAGAGGCTGATTGATAGAAAGAAAAACGCTCTACATGTGGTTTTAGAATAACTGGTTAAGGTGATCCTCCACACGAGACAAGTGAAATAAATCCTAATTATAAGTAAAATAAAATACAAGCCATTCAGATGGTTTAAGTTCACTTGTGAAATAAGCAAATATATGTATTTTAATTCAGACTCACTAATACAAATTTTATGAAAGTGTAGCTTTAGGAAAATAGGACTCAGAGGAAAAATAAGGCTAAACAGATCAAGGGCTAGAAAAATTAAAAAATGCAAAAGCATACTTTCTCACTGCTTATAATATTTGCTTCTATATTATGCTGGTATTTTTAAAGATCTACTACCGTGAATAGTTACTCCATATTATTTCTACTGTCAAATGCAAACACCAGACATTAATGTTCTAAGCTTCTAATGGAGGACGTGAGGTATATCTAGGAATGATGTTTGCTAGAGCACTAAAATACTCATTATATGAGGAAATATTTCTTTTTTAACTGTACATTATTTGTGTTAACATAAGCTAGATCTCAAAGGGACTGGTCTGGGGGGTCAATTAAGTATTTGGAGTGAGTCTTGCAGCTTTAACATGTGAGGAACACTGACAAAGTGTTCTTTGGCCATTTCTTTTTAACCTGTTTTGTACATGGAGACAACAGGCATGGGGGCTGAAGAGGACACTCCAAAGTGCATAAATGACAGTAACTGTAACAAACAAGTAGATGACATGAAAGAAGAAGAAGCATATTCTTACAAGCTCATCTTAAGCCCCATATGAACACTAAGATATTAATTTTTCACTTCCCTTTTGTGTTTATTCCTTCCATATTTCCAGTATGGGTTTTTCTGCTGCATCTGGTAGGAGGCTAATGGAACTGAAACAGTGTATTCCCGTGCACTGACCATAATTATATTTTAGCTACCATTTTAAAATGGTTTATTTCATTTTTGTCTTGTTTTCTTTGACTTACTAATAGCTTTTTCCAGTCTGTGTCACGTTAAAATGTGTAAAGTAATCAGAATTCTCTGCACACCTTTCTCAGGCTGCTCACCTGGCTTAGAGTAAGGCCAGCCACATTCCGGTAGCAATGATATTTAAATTTAATTTCAAAGGCTTAAATTCATGGATTTACATAAGACTTCTGAAAATCCTACCACAAAATTCCCACATTTTTTCTTTTTACTTTTCTATATTTAACTTTGAGCTTTTCATATATGTTTTTGAATATGGTTTTCTTTTCTCCCTTATCAATAGATGTGCAAGCTAATATTATAAAATATATTGGTAAAGGCAGTTTTTCTAAATGCTGTGTGATATAAACCTGGCAAGAAACATGCAAAAGCCGGAATGGTGGCAATATCCTGAAGCATTTCTACTAATCTGAACAGCTGTCAAAGCCTTCACTGAGATCTGTTGAGGTTAGAGACTGAGCTTCTGCTTCTACCTCAGCACCTTACCACATAACTGATTGTACTGATAATTGGGAAGGTGTCTGATTTTCTAGCTCTGATTTTTAAGATATTTTACTGCTTGAAAAGGAAGCCCTAGGAACTGCCACTGTGTGTTTGCTGGTTGATCAGGTACTGAAAGGGCAAGAGGATTTAACCCTGCTCTGGAGGGACCATTGCCAGGAGGGAGAAGCTGCTCCCTTTCTGAATGAGTTTGGGCTCCATTGTCTCACCTGAGCCTGGCATCAGTGAGTAGCTTTACTTGGCGACAGAAACTGCTGAGGTTTCGTAACACGACAAATCATCCCCTTAGATTTTTTTCCTTGAACTAATGGATGCTAAAATAGATGGAAAGCTGTTGGCATCTGCATACCCTTAGGGAGCAGCTCTGCACCAAGAGAAGGTGTCTGCAGCAGGTGAGTGCATCGTGAATTGGCTCTGCAAGGACAAATTTAGAAACTAGGACATCTGCAGCTTACAACAGTTGGGTTGGGAAAGGGAAATGAGATAAAGCCATCCTAGGCAAGGCTTTCTTCCCATGCTCCTTTCCATGTATTGCCGCTGCTACAGCCTTCTGCTCAGGCTGCAGCTGGACCTGGGGTTCTGGCTGTGGTGTGAAAGGCTGCACAGGTAGCACGGGGCAGGGATGTGGCAGCTAGCACAGAGTGATGGGAGCTCACAGCCAGGCAGCCCAGCGAGGATCCAGATGGACACCGGAGTGTGGTACAAGCCTGACAAGTGTGAGAAGCGAACGCACCAGCAGATCTGCTTTCTCTCAGCCTGGGTGTGACTTCTTCTCCCTCTTTCTTTCTTGCCCTGTTAAAATGTAGCTTTCTTTTGACCCTGAACGAGAAAATAAAAAACAAAAAGGGAGAAAGGAGAATTAAGAAACAACACCCTAGAGCAAGTGCATCAGTCTGTTTTGTCCTATGGGTCAAACTTCTTGGTGAAGGCCAGGTGTATCACACATACCTGAGCTTCCAGTTTAGGAGAAGGCCTTGCCTTGTCAATAGCCTCCTAAAGAGAAACAGAAAGACAGTCCCAGTTCCCTGCTCCGATACACACTTCCAGTTTACGTGAGCCATTTTGACCAAAAACCGAAAGAATTTTAGTTATCTACCTCCTCATCTGTAAAACAGGGATAACAGCACTTTCCTCCCTCACAATTGTTTACTGCTAAAATATCCAGTTAAGATGTGGAAAAGCCACCTGCCAGTATTCATATCTACCTATAAACTTTGTACCACGCAAACTCTGAGTAGAAATGTACTAGAATGTGCCAATATCTATATACGTATACTAGAAATGTAATAGTATGAGAAAAAACTGTTCAGGTGCTGGAGGTGTCTGAAGTTGATGGCATCCTTAGTTTCCAACAGTTAAGTTCCCAAAAGGCTTAACAGCCACTCCCAGAAGGATTTGGCTTTTACAGCACTGGACAGCTTGCCTCTTGGATCACGCACAATCTCACCGCTCCTTTTGCTCCTCCTCCCTCTGCCAGGCACGGAGCTCAGGGGGTGACCTCAGAGGACACCTCCTAGGGCAGGCTTCACAGCACGTACTGGGAGGTGCTTTGACCCACCTCTTCTTGTTGGAAGGTACAGCCTTTTCTTTTGACTGCCCTACAGACTGGTGCCTTAATGGGGCGGCTTTGTTAGTGACAGGCATTGTACGGGGACCTCAATCGAGTGCCGTGAATTCTGCTGGGCAGCATCAGCAGCAAGTGAAGTGAAAAGTGAGAAGTAGTTATAGAACTTGCTTAAGGCCATTGGGTGGATGAAAGAGACAGGTCCAAAATCCAGACCTCCCACTTACTGCTTTTTATGATTTGTTCTCATTTTTCTAGTGGTCGAAGTTGATTGTTGACACACTTGCTGTCAAGCCCAACAGAGACCATAGAGTGTCCTTGTGCCAATGAACAATATATATCAGAAATGTTTTCTCTGTGTAAAGGTCTTCATTGAATGTCTGCTGTTTTTTGGAAGTTTCTTTCCTTAACTGGTGAACGCAAATACTTGTTCAGATTTCAGCAACTAACTGTGGGCTTTCAGACTTGTTTCTACCCTCCCATATTAGAGACACTTCCTCTAACTCTCTTAACATGCTGCAATGATAAACTGTGGGGAAGAACTCAAAAGTAAAGGAAAAAGAAAAAAAAAACTTCTGGGGTGATTTGCTACAATGAAATATGAGTTATATGGACTAGCTTTATGCTTATAATCTTTTCTTTGCGAAAGTGCAACGGCATTCATTCTTTCCAGACTTCTGATAATAACAGGTTTTAATAGCAAGCGCCCAGGTGTAAACTCTGCTCTCGGAGTGAAGCTGCTGAGTCCTCCTGGCTCTAAACTAGTTACAGGGTTTTATTAGTGTGACTGGGACAAGAATCTTCCTTTGAAATCCTACAGATGAATAACAGGGCAAAATGGTTATGAAAATGAGGGGACACACACACACACAAATATATGCTTTATTCCCACATATGAGAATTGAAAGTTCATCAGATTTTCCTCATTGACTTCAGTGGAGCCAGGAGCTTTCCAGTTACCTTCAGGATTTCAGAGCAGCAATTCTTATCTTGGGATTCTTTCATCAGGAGATTTGGGACAGCTGTATAGTTCATACTTTAAACTGCAGATCCTCTTAGGATGAGGCAAGCACTAGAGGCAGAAATAACCCTTGATTTTATACTTGAAATAGCTCTTCCTCCCATCTCTGGTGCCCAGGAGCAGCAGGCTTTCTGTGCTGATAAGGAACTCCTCAGCAGCAGTTACTCTCACCAAATCCTTCCTCAAAGTGTGCATGTATGTACGTGTGTGTGTCTAGGTATGCGTGACTAAGAAAGCAAGTACTTTCCTATTTCAAATAACTTTTGCTGCTTTACCAGGTAGAGCAAAAGGGAAAATAGTGGAAGCTGTTGAAGGTACAAACTGTCCTGGAGAGAAGCCACCGTGCAGCATTTATTTTATCCACAGCTGGGTGCGGTCCCGGGGTGAGTGGTGGAGCCGTACTGCAGCTGTGGGCAATATTCCTGAGGGTACTGCTGTTCCTGTGCTCCTCAGCCTTTCCTCGTCTCACTAAATCTGCATTTCCCTCTTCGACTGTCGCAGAGAAGCCATGACTGGAGAGGCTGTATGAAAACCCAGCGCTGCAAGTGCTGAGACCTTGGATGAGCAAAGAAAGTTATAATTATGTTGTCTCTTTAAGCACGGTTTAGGAAAGTAGAAGGATTGTGTTTTTCATTTCCTGATTATGTCGGAACTCATAGGACTAATTGTAGGAATAATCCCATGTCGGCACATCGGTAATGTTTGTAAGCATTTATCCCTGTGTGCCCATTTCCGTGGAGGTCTGGGACGCAGACAGCTGTTACCTTTAGATGGGTTTTGTGCATTTGTCTGTATTACAGGCTCCTGCACTGGAAAATTACTTTTGATATAAACCCAGTCGCCTGTGCTGCCATCCGTGCCGACATCTTGGCAAGGAAAGATAGTTTCTTACTCCAGCACAAACAGAGAAGGGCACAACCGCCCGGAACCATTTTGCCCGTGCACTGAGATTTTGCAAATGCCCAAAGTGGGCCAGACAGGGATTTTTTAAAGTAGGCCTACCATGGTATTCCTAAATCTTCATTAAATTTATCACCTAATTTAAAGGAAGCCTCAAGGCTCTGGGACTCAAACCTGGCTATATCATCCCTTTGGCTGGGTTTGTACTTGTGAATAAAGTGTGCTGGGGGTCCCAGAAGGACTCAGAGCCTCACCCCTAGGCTGTCACCCCCGATGGGGTGGCAGAGTGGCCACCCCGAAGTCTCTCCTGGGACTCCCTGAACTCTCTCCTGGGACTCCCCGAAGTCTCTCCTGGGACTGGCCCCCACAACCCTTGTGTTGTGCCCGAGTGCGGCCTGGGAGGCTGCTCGCAGGCCTTGGCCGGAGCCACTCCAAGCGTCACGCCGACGGAGGGAGAGAGGCAATGCCAGTTTAACAGATCACGCACCAGTGCTGGGGCCTGTTCTTCGCCCAGTTTAATTTATGAGTGTAGGTGTTACTCTCCGTGTTCCGGCCTGAAATTCTGGGCCATATATAAGCAGGTAAAGAAGATACATCAGGACACTGGGACAGACGAGATGGTATAAACAAATAATGAGGGCAAATGGATAGTTAAATTCAAAGACAGATGAGGGGAGTACTATTTTTTCATGATTTTCCGTAATATTCAGAATGACACTGATTCTGAACCTATGAGCAAAGCAATTAAAATCAATGGATATACTAGATGATCAAAACCAAGTGTGAATAGCATAATTAGTTACTCACGGTGTCTGATTTCTTTTTTTGTGTGAGAGAATGTGATTTTGATCTGCAATGAAGTATTGTGTAATGTATTATAGTGGATTTTCTCCAAGCTGAGAGACTATTTTATGGTGCAGTTCATTTGTTTATTTATTTTATGGCCATGGTGATTCAACTGAAACTGTGGGATTCTGTGTGGAAAGTCAGAAATGGTAGGTGGCCGGTGCTTCTCAGTAATATTTGGGTCTGTAGGTGTTCTGTGAGGCGTTGCCAATTGTTATTGTTTAAAATTGATGAGAAACCTCTGTTAAGCAAATTATGGGAAGATGTAACTAAGATCTGTAGTTCCAGGTGGAGTTCTAGGGGCAGGTATGTGAAAAGTTTTCCTTCTTGCTTTGGGAAAAAGGGGTGAGTATTTGTCTCTGCTGCATTGCCCCCATGTTGTCTTCTTAGCCATGGAAAAGAACCATTCATTAGTGGGTCTCAAAAGCCCTGATGGCTTTCCCAGAGGGATGCTCTTGGGATTCGGAGACTGAGACAGGAATTGAAAAACTGATTAGGACACAGCCTGGCTCTGCCTCAGGAGGCCTTAGCCCAGAAAATATCCTATAATCTGATCCTGGCTGGGCCAAGCCTGCCATCCTTTCCGAAAGCGAAAGGAGCTCACTGAAGAAAACCCCTCAGAGGGCTCCATCCTTCTCTCCTCCGGGAGGTTTTCCACAGGGCTGGGGGGCAGCAATTTGGCCCTGTGTTTTCAATAGTCAAGTTATGTGGGGAATGTGTCAGGGGTTTCATGTTTCAGTGAATGTTGCGGGTTGTGCAGCAATGAAGGGGTAGAATCCAGGCTGGCTATTGATCCTAACTATGCGTTTCCAGATTTTGCTGCGTTTTAGCTTTTCTTAAAATGAAANAGCAGGGAGGAGAGAGATTTGGGGTTTCAGTAAGGAGCTGGCAGGGGGTGTGGAGGAAGGCGTGGAGGCATCACTCCTCCTGGGCAGCAGCGGAGCATCTGCTATTTCTGAGCAGCGCCAGTAGGTGTTGCTGTATGTACTGCCGCTCAGAAAGTCTTTTACAGATGAGACCAGGGTAATGAATAAAGCAGGCATTTGGAAGAAAAACTATCAAGAAAGTAAAAATGTACTTCATTAAAATAAAATGTATCATGCGGCAATAAAACGTTTCGCTGTCACAGTTAATAAAATATGGGCTTCAGCGATAAGAGTTGTATTTTGAAATGCTTAGAAAGATATACCTTATTTAGGTGTCAAATTTATATTATCCAACTAATTTATATAATTTTTTTGTGGAGAATACGGCTCCTTAAATGTAACTATTATCCGATGTGAACAAAGTCTCCAAATCCTTTTTTGCCCCCTTTTTTTTTCTTTCTTTTTTTTTTTTTTTTAAATTATTTAACTGTTCCACTGAAGGAGATGATTTGTTTCTCTTTTTCATTTTTAACATTGACTTCATCACTGTATTTAAATGTTTGCTCTATAATTTAAACCTTATTGAGAAAAAAATGCTTTTTTACAGACACAGTTTTGGATTCTTTCTTTTTGGGAGAGAAGTGAAAGATTGGGATGAAGAGCTGGGTTTCATTTTCTGTGTGTACCTTCTCTAAAAGTTGCCATGAAATGTGTACTGGTATGGCTTTGGGGTGTGAATATTATAATGTTGTGGTTTTTAACCTATATGTTCAATGTCTGAAATGTTGAGACACATAGGGATTTTATTTTTCTAGAGACTTCTGGACATTTGGAACTCTGATTTTAATTTTTTTTTTCAGTGATGCTGAGCATTCCTCCCACCCAAAGCCTGCCCTTTTTCTGTTCAGCAGATAATCAGGTGTTACCTGTTACTTTTCAGTGGTGCATGACTTCTCCTTTGTTGGTTTTTTTTCCAGTGCAAAGTCTTTTGTTTTCTTTTCAGCCTAATTTTCCTTTAAGCCTTATCTTACATATTTTCCAGCTAAAAATCTTTTGTACATTAGTGCTTTCACTCAAGATCATCTTTTGAGACCGTATTCTTTAACAGTATCTCACCTCTTGCTTCTTAGGGAGGAGAACCCAAACCATTAACGATCATGCTACACCGAGAAAATGATACTTTGGGATTCAATATTGTAGGAGGACGACCCAATCAGGTAATCAGAAACGTTACTGTAGGTTACTTTGACCATACTTCCTGTTACTATATACACTGTTAGTAATAAAAGACTTAGTTTTGATAACAGTAGGTAGGGAATCAGCCCCATAGTTAGAAGAACTGTATATTATCAGGTGTAATGGGAATCACTGTTTTGAAGGCATAATCTGGTGAGAATTGGATTATTCTTATTTTCAGGAAAAGTGTTCCTATTGTTTTTGCTTTAAAACTTTAGGCTGATCTGCACTCGGGTCCCATGTGAGTAGTATGTATTCATGCAAGCTGTTCAATGGAAATCTCTTGGACTAGTTATAAGAGTCATTGTTGCAGGATTAAGCCACTGGAATTTTTGGAAACAGCTTGCTGCCTTTTTTTTTTTTCTTCTTTTAAAGGAGAGATGAAAATGTGCTCAGATAGTTTAAGCACATGTCCTGCTCTCACTTGCCTGCTTTCAGTTTTTCTTTCTTTGTGAATTGAAACAGTTTTCATCGATCTTGTATTTTAAATAATCTAGTCTCATCCATCTAGTTTTACAAAGTTCATTGCAAACCATCAAATATGCATAAGGATCACTAACCCCCCCCTACCCCCCCAGAATATGCATAAGAATATGCTTTCTTTTTTTTTGACTTCATTCTTCCGAAAGCATTAATCAGGATTGTCATTACATACGAGGGGTAAAGAAACCTGTTAAACTGGAAAATTAATAGTTGATTAAAAAGGCTTGATCGGGTTTTTGTTAAGTGGGAGAATTGTAACCTCCTCCTATTATTGAGGAGGGGAACGGGACCCTGTATATTACTTTGGCAGTCTTCTGCTCTAAAGCTATATTTAGTGGTGCCAAAAAGTCTGTTCCCATTAGCCTAAGAAGTTCACTGTCTGTGCTGCAGAATTACTGTTCCCTGTGGGTAATTATGAAGACCAGCAGTTATCAAATGTTGGTGCTGTAAATTCAAATCAAGAGTCTCTTAGATTTTCTGGTGAAAGAATGAGACAACAGGTGGCTAAAAGATAAAATACACGCTCTTTGATTATATCCATATTTTGAGTATAACAGTAACAAAGTCCAGACAATCTTGAGTTGGATTGCACTGTGACTTCTGTTATTCACAGCTGTAGGAAAAATGCAGGGAAAAGCGAGCATGGTGTTCAGCTTTCTTGGGATGGCAGCTGAGCTTCTCTGAAGTCCTTACATGCTGACAGTGCATACTGGAACAGTTATTTTATATTACAAGCTGTTAGGCTTTTTGAATAACTATTCTGGAAGTTTAAGGAGTAAATGATAAATATAAGAAGGTTCGTAGCACTGTTTGTGGAGAGAAGTGCTTACCAGAGAGGAGGGCATGGTCATGATCTTCCATTTACACTGATAACTGGAGGTGGAGAAGTTGGTGGAGCTGTGAGGCAGAGCTGGGTCTCTGGGGGTTTTGAGTCTTTGAAGTTTAATTCGGAAATTCTGTTTTGTTGTGTTCTCATAATGATAAACCTGAATACCACAGATGTTTGATTGGCAGTTCCCAGATATCAGTATAAGGTGTCGCTCAACATATCTGGAGCCAAAGGATGTAACAGGAAAAAAGGATTGAGTTGACTCAAATAATGAAAATAAAAAATAACTCTGCTCAAAAACTTAAATACTGGAACAGAAATTGCTTGGTAACAAGACAAAAAGAGTTTATGAAGGTGATCTGTACGTTCAGGTTGCTCAGGTGAAAAGTGCCCTTGGGTGAAGCGTTGGCTCTCTGCAGCGGAAGAACAGAAGAGTGGTGTCATTATACTGGTCACCTACGTGGGAATGGGTTCCTTCACCATGCATTACCGGTGTTTTATAACTACAATGCAGGTTTTTCCCATTGGAAAGCAGGTGACTCTTGGTGACCTGGGGAACGTACATACGTACTTTCCATTGGCTGTGTTTCGTTTCAGCCCATAATAGGCTTCCCCACTGTTCATATTCTCCCTGAAGGGAGGAGGAGAGGAAAGGAATGACTCATGACAAGCTTGTCTTTTATTTTGTCAGGGAAGGACTTATTTCACGTAAGTGTGTGTTTCTGGGAGATGATTCGTTATTCCAATGGAGCAAGGCTGCTTTGATCCCTGCTTTTGTGCTGAGCCCCAGCTCTGGCTGGCTGGGAGGATGGTCCCACAGAGCAGGCTGTGTAGACTGTGCCCCTTCCCCCCCAAGGACACCACAGCCAAGCCAGGCTGGAGGGAGGTGTGGGCTCGGGGCTCCTGCAGTCACCCACTTTCTCGTGACAGGACTGGTGGATACCAGCACGTGCTGTCAATGGGGACCGCAAGCCAGGCTGAAACAGCCTTTTTCTTACCAGGCCATAAGCTACTCTTGAAAAAGCCAGTGAAATTTCTTGTGGAAAAAAGTGCCCTTTTATGTGGGTGAAGGTATTGAAATCTAGCCTTTTGTTTTCTTAAGGAAAAAAGGAAACAGTGAGTTTATGAAATTATAGTCTGATGAACATCGTGTTGAAGAAATATTTGTTAACCTGAAATCTACCTGGATTAAGTCTCCATAGGACAGTTGCCACATACCGTAATGCATGTTTTACAGTGTCTTTGTTATGCCTTTGTCATTTTCTTAATAGAAGAAATTATGAAACATTTTCCCCATGAGTGTATAGGACCTAGATCTAGAAACCTCTGCAGATATGAATCATGCTGTTGGTTAGGGATTAACCAGTCACAGAAGGAAAATAAGCATCATATAAACTGCTATCTAAAGCATAAATCATCTGGGAAAAGATTCCTTCATTTATTGCTATGTAGGTTATTATTTGTGTGAACCCTTCAAAATACTTTTAAGTAGGCAGTGTCTGCTTGGCATTATTTCTTTATTAATAATGATTTAAAACTATTTTAAACTGTCATGCAGTGAAATGAAGTAATTTTATCATGTGCAACATCTTCAGGTATATCGTTCTACCTGTGGTAGATAACTTACCTGCTTTAAATTTGACCTTCGTATGTGTTGTACTTAGCAATAGAGATCAACTGGAGGTGGGTTCTCTTTTTTTCCACAGCTGATCTGTATGGATTTCACAGTTGAGCAAGTTCTCAATCTCCCATGTGAATGGGATTTATGAGGTTAACCAATTCCAACCAAATCCTATCGCTGTTACATGCCAGCTAACTAATGTCACTTTGTTCCTTGGAGCTTTATTTTCAAATGCAGAAAAAATAGTTTACAAGCAGCAGTGCTGCAGGAGCCTTTTTCCCCCCTGAGAAAAACAGTTGTGCATCCATTTTTATGAGCATCTTTCTCTGTGCATTTATGTACTAGTCACTGTCTGCTGTGAAGTTTAAGGTCTGCTTTAAATATTTTAGCTGGGATCTGATTACCATTGCACCCTGTCTCTCATTTATACTAAAATGACCAGAAGTAAATGGCTAGTCTTATAAAAAATGCTGGAATAGTTCATTAATTCTGTCCTTTTGATTAATGACTAGCTTGCATTAAGCAAGTTAAAAAATCCCAGGGAGTTTAATTCTTAGCTAGAAAACGAGCTGCGTATTTCAGGTGGATTTGCATTTTTCATTTCTGCTGATTTTTAGTACCGTCTTGTTTCTTGTACTAATGTGGCCCTTTTTGCAACTTCCCTATTGCCTGGTACAGAACAATCAGGAGGAATCTGCTGAGGGAATTTATGTGTCAAAGATTTTGGAAAATGGACCTGCAGACAAAGCAGAAGGCCTGCAAATTCATGACAAGATTATTGAGGTAAGACAAAAAAGAAACCCCAAACCAAAACCCACCAGTGGGTTAGATTAGTCTGTTATATTATCAGAATAATCAAGGATTTGATGGTTTTTGCACAAAGTAAGTTGTAATTTTCCTCTTTTGCTGTCTAAATATGATTCTTGTACACGGAGCTGCTTGAACATTTCTGAGATGCAAAGACACATAATGGATTTTTCCAACAACTAATAAATGTATTGGTCTTGGGACTAAACTGATGTAAGCGAGGCAAAGGTGTAGACACTGAAATAGCAAACAAGAATGGCATTTTTTATTTCTTTTCGTTAACTTGAGAAAGAAGGCAAATGACTCTATGGAAATTTAGGGAGATTGTTTTTGCCCTGTGTAGGAGGTATTACTGTTGTGACTCTGGGACACTGCAGAGGAGCTGTGCTGGTAAGCAGCACTGTGAAACTTCTTAAGCAATTAGAGAAAGTACTTTCTGCTATATCATCAGTAGATCACCTGTTGTTCTCAGTACAGCTCTTTCCCAGTCATGTAATACTGTAGCTCTAGCATGGAAATTTTGAAGTTTATTCCTGCATTGTATGTGGCTTGGCTTTTTTTTTTTCTATAAAGTAACTGTAGCTTAAAAAAAATAATAACTCAGTGTGAAGAATAGAGTGATGCCTAACCTACATGTGTAACCGTAATTAGCCCTCTAAGAGGCCTCAAAGGAATAGTTTCAAAGAGTCACTGAAATGGAGTCCTTAGGGTGCTGTCAAAACGGCATTTCACATCACAGCTCTGAGACAACTCTCTGAATGACAGCATGTACCAGTAGCTGCTGGGTTTGTTTAGGATACATCACTCCAGCCTTGGGTTTAGGGGAGGCTTAGCATCATTGTGTGAACTTGCCAGTTGGACAGGGTTTCGAACAAAGGCACGTGAAACAAGTGGATTGGGAGAGAAACACAGAGCGCTGCTGCTGGCTTCTTGCATTATTTCGCTGTTAAGGGCTAGAAACATAAGCCAAGAGTGTTTGAATGCTGGCATTGCTCTTAACGTTGGGAGCCTAGAGCAGCACACACAACTGAATTACTGTATTTTCTTGGAAAAAGAAAGCTCCTGCTCTTAGCTGGCAGATACAGGCATCTCTAGTAGAAACCAAGTTGGCTGAGCAGGACTGACTTGCTATCTAACTCTCCCTAAGATACATAAAAAGCTTTCACATCCATTTTCTTTTTGTAACAGAAGCTCTATGCTAAAAAAAAAAAAATCTCTTCTGACATTACCATTTCACTTACCACGTATTTTCTATAGACTGACCAGCTACATAGTTTTACGCTGTTATTCAACGCTTTTTACTTTATTTTATTGTTCTTTTGTAGTGCCTTAATTTTTAAGACAAAATGGAGTGGTTTTGGAAGAAGAAAGAATAGTCACAAACCAGCATTTATTAAAAGTGAGATCATTTCTCAAAATGCCACCATAATTGATGCTTGATTTTTATTTGTTGAAGAATTCTGACTGTATAAAGTCATACTGATATTTAAATTGCTACTGAGAAAGTACAGATTTCAGTTCTACGTGAAACTATAGATCCAATCTAGCATAAGTATTCATATGTCTCTGAATTTAGCACCGTTTTCACTATATATACACAACACTATATATTTTTTTGTATTCAGACAAGTATTTATAAATGGTCAGGGTTAGGTCAAATTTTCTACTAAATGTTTCAGTATTTCAGAATATCTTTTTAGATGAAAATGAGGAGGAAGAGAAATGGTAATGTTAACAGTTTCTAAATGAAATGCAAATAAGTAATTATTCCTCCATGCTAGACCTAGGAAGCAGCTGTAGTCAAAAAGTTGAATTTTTCCTTGCCCATACATAGCTATCAGTGTGTTCTTGCACCAGGATGCCCTGCCAGCAGTGCTGCGGTTTGTTGTGAGGGATCAATATGAAAGCTTTTGCTGTGAGGAAATAATTTGGGTGGTGTAACTCTGTCAAAAATGTTGGCAGATAAACAGACAGTGAGCTTTGGTGAAAAGTTGATAGGAAGTGGGACTTATTATTATGACTTGCTTTTTGCTCATTTGGTGATCTGATCTAATGTGTGATACTTTATGAGACCATTTTTCAATAATCAAGAGCAGAAGGAACCGATGTTGTTTGAAGAGCCTTTAATAGCTTCAGTCGGTTTTTTGGCAGTGTGATGCCCGGGGTGTTTCTAGCAATGCGTAGCTAATGGGATAATGGACAGAACTATCCCATTAAATCAGGAGAAAATCTGTTCTCAAGGCGTGTTGCTAAATAAAGAAGGTAATTTGTCTCAGTGCTTTATCAGATGTTTAACAAATGCTAATTGCACGTGGTTGACGACAGTGAGTTGTGCACATTTCAGATGACCGTCTTGTGGGTAACCTAGTGTGGCAAATGGATATCACAGTCCTATGGCATTGGCAGCTGGAATTGTGAGCCAGGGCTGGCAGACATAAGTATTGCTGCCTTTTACTTCATATATGTCATTATCTATGGTAGCAACTTTGCCAAATAATTGTTATGGTATTTGAAAGGGTGCCAAGGGGAGAAATCAGATTTCTTTATTAAGGTATTAATTCTAGGTGTAAAAATGCCAGCCACACAAATGACTTAAGTTCTTGGAGATTTTTGAGATCACTGTCCCCAGAATATGGGCAATAGGGCCTCTTTGACTTTTTTCATCTGAAAAACATTGGTGTTTATGTGGGCTTTACTCTTGGGTCAGCGTGGTTTGTGCTTGAGGACATGAAAACTGGAACAGATGACTGTGGGCTGGCAGGGTGCTGGGGGGTGAGGGTGGCAGGGAGAGGTGAAGGGTGATGGTCCCAGACACTCTGTGTCAAGGGGCTGCAGCTCTTCATGGGGTACAGTCACAGGACCCTCACTGATCCTTTTCACTGTTCTGCTGAGGAACAGAAGATTTCAGGCACAGACTTACCCTCGTTATTCAAAAGTTAACTCCTCTGGGAGAAAAGACTTGTTTATGCAGTGTAAAGCTGGCCTGGGACACTGATGTGCACAAGCATCACTTTGGTGATGTGTACTTTCAGGAATCTTATTACCAGCCAAAAGTGATAATTATTTCTTCATCAAGGAGAACCTCTTCCTCATTAATTACTTCTGTGTAGCAGATGGCACGGTCTTCTGCTTTCAAAAGTTTTTATCCAAAAATCTAGCTCCCTAAGTTAACACGGTGCAGCATGTCTTCCAGGACTAAACATTGATCACATGCTACAGAAAGCATCTCATAAAACTGGATGCAGCATTGATAGCTGCAGTTCCCAACGTGAAAGCCTTGGTTATGAGCAGCGATATAAAGCCACCAGACCTCTAACTTTTGGATCTCTCTCTTCTTCCTTTCCACCCTGCCTGGGAATCCCAAGAGGAGGGGAGAAACAGCAAGCCATGCACAGGACTATTAGTCTGTGCTTGTTCAAAGAATTCTGGTTGCTGCTGGGAGAAAATACAAAGTATGTTTAGAGTGGATCACAGTTACACAACTATGCATCATTTCATCTGCCCCTCACTTAATGTAAATCTTTCCTACTGAATAATTTCACTGCTCTTCTTTGCTAATGCTAATATCCTCCTCAAGGCAGTGAGGAGGATATGCCCCTATGATCCTTGGCAATGTTGTTGATACACAGAAGTGTTTTACCTGCTGTTTTTTTTTATACATATTTACAGTTCTGAGCAGTAATACTTTAAGTAGCTCTTTCTGCATGGAGGAAAATTTTACTCTCTGTTTGCAGTCAATTCAACTTCACATAAGAATGATACCGTGTTGGCCAGAGCTCCAGGTGTACTAGTTAGTGCCTAGTTAACAAACCATTCAAAACTAGTTCTTTGTACTTGTTTTGGGTTGTTTTTTTTTTTTCTTTGTATAGCATTAAATTTTACAGAACTTTGCATGTGATCTCCTCTGCTTTTGAGCCCAACTTTGGAAAAAAACAGCGACTGATTTTCTCAAGTCCTCTTTCATTTTGTAAGTCACAGTGTTGTGCAAAATACATTGTATTACTGAAGTGGAATATGCTGATTTTATCTTTTCACTTTAGTGCTGCACATAAAATACATGACCAAGACAGAATTTGCAATCCAAATGGAATTCCTGATTTTTATTTTTTGTTTAAAAGAGCAGTATTTAATTAATTTGAGGAAAAAGAACTACTGTTAATTCACATTGACTAGGAGACAAAGTCCTATAGTCAGGGCTGGACATTCTGTAGTAGGTTTGCCAAATAACAAAACAGCAGTGAAAAACCTTGTGTGCAAGTAAAGGGGGCTTAGGCTGAAGACCAAAATATTCAGATGAGGAACTGTAATCACATCATTGTCTGGAAGGCTCAAACGTTTTTCTGTTCCTCACACTGCAAGGCAAAGGCTTCTGTTCTTTTACTCTCAAGTGAAATGAGAATATTGGCCCTTTTGCATTTTAGGCAGTTGATTCTCATTAATTTGATGGCTGAGAAGCAGGCATGATGGAGAAGATGGGGAAAGAAAAACATTTTTAGTCTTGTATCTTTAAGTCTTTCTGACAAACGAGGTGGATGCATACGTATCAAGACTGTGTATTTTGTTTATGCAGCCTGAGCTCCGTAAGTATATAATAAATAAGGCTTCATCCCTTATTCCATGTTCCTCTTTGTTCTTTTCACTTTTTTGGAGAGTACGCTCACACTGGCTTTCAAGCGCATGTCAGCAAAGCCAGTTTCAATAAAGATGAAGTCTTGAGGCTTATCCTGGCAGGAGTAACTTACATCTGCAAAGCGCCTACACAGAAACTTTTTTAACTATTGCCAGACTGCTGACTGTGCTATGTGTCAGCCTTGTGATGTTTTATCTTCTGCATGTTTCTGTCATTACACTCACTATGTTGCTCGAGCAAAATCTTTGATACTAGTCATGTTTATTTGGCTAAGAATCTCCACTGTCAGATTATGTCTGTAGAAGTAGCGAGCTTAAAAACTGTCTTGCTGGGATCAGAGCTAGTGGATTTGGTATGGCTTTGAACCAAAGCTGCACGTGATGTGGCCAGTAAGATCTGGGTGGTAGATGAGGAAACTTTTACATAGCTAATCTGAGTGGCTTGGATTTCAGTGTATTTAAATATACCCAAAGGAGCGTCAGATATATTAAGTTCTTTTAAATCCTCAACAAATTCATAATATTATGTTGCAGGTAACCAGGTCTGGCATCTGCATTCATTAGATAACTTCAAATTAATCTGAAAGATCCCTGGCATAATAAACTAGAAATGCCTGTGGCCTCTTTTCACCTCTCCCTCACCTGTTGAGATACAGGTTTTTGGACACTTCAGTTCTTTCAAATGTCTGAAGAAACGTTTAAAAAGTCAGGTGTGACCGGGTCTGTACATAACTTCATTTGAATAGAAGCTGCTGCCCCCACTGACTTTTTTTACTTAACAAAGTCTTAAAGTGCTCCAAGAAGTGAGGGACCTGTTGGTGTCTCTGCTCTGCCTGCAAGGGATTGAGCTTACCTACCCTGATAATTGCCCTTGTTACCAGGGCAGGGTCTTCCCTGTGTGAGACCAGCCTCCACCCATCATCTTCAAATGGAGTTAGGTATCAGCAAGCAATTGAGAGTCAGGATTATCCAGTGACAATCTGCTGAGAACTAGATGCTGGTTCCAAGGAACTATATCTGCAATCCTGGTCCTGCTCTTTTCTAGGTAAGTGCTTGTGCCAATACATGAGAGTTTCCTTCTTTCTTGTACGGTTTTGTGTCTTATATGATACTTTCCTGAATGATGCTTGCATTTCTGACTTCATAGTCTCTTGACTTTAGGAGGGGAGGTAGCAAATGCAGGATACTGTCTCACTAGAACACTTCCCAAGATATGAAAGATGACGTTTCCTAACTGAATAAATACCAGTAGCTGGGGTTTTCCTCCTTCTGGTCTCTGCTCTAGCTGCTCTTTTATCTAAGAAGTGGCTACTGCAGCTGATGCCTACTCTCAGAAGCCTGTGCAGGCTGGATCTCCTGTAGGTGGAGGAACTTAATGCTCAATGTACTGTCTGTGCTAGAAGTTGACATCTCGCTGTGGGCATTCTGCAATGCCTGAGTTTTGTACTTTGTTGCCGGAGTTGCCAAATATTAGTAGCCTAAATCTGACTGGACTCACTGTAGGTCGTAAGAGGTGCCTGCATTCCTGTCTATTCACTGAACTAAAATGCCAATGTTGTGTTTAGGAAAACAGGTTATGTTCTTTCTAAAAAGCACTTTAAATTCTAGCAATTTACTGTCTGTGCTTTAAAAAAAACCCATGAGGCTTTTGTTTATATGAGGCCTAGAACTTCTGTATTTTTGGTGGTGAAATATGTTAGAGAATGGACTATTGAAATTATTACACTTCCATAAATAGTGTTTTCTTGTAAGTCTTTACAAGACTTCACAAAATACTTTCTGTCCTAGAGAAAAGGGAGAAATAAAGCAAAGCAAAAATTAAGAAGTGGAGAAATTGGTGTTAATAAGGTAATAGTGAAAAATGACCAAAGGTTTTGTGATCATAAATTCAGTATTTGATCCCTTAGGTGATTGAATGGAGTCTTATATTCCTAAAAAGGCAAAATATAATTTTGATACTTGTGTAAAACAGCATCATAAAAAATTCTAAAATGCCTTGGATTTTAAGAGATGACTTATTTATTTTATTTAATTTTTTTATCTGAGGTATAATGTTACAAGTTTCTATCTGCTGAGAACTTGCTGTGGACCCAGATTTAGAGAGGTGCAAGTCTGTAGGAGGGTTTCCCAGCTATGTGTGTTTGGGCTTGTTCTCTCAGACAAGCCAGGCATGTGCATAAGTATAATGCTACGTTGTTTTTGTGGAAATGTGTGCTCACAGTGCTTTTATCTAAAAAAAGTTGAAATGCCAGACACATGGTTGGAATATGACCACCAGATGAACTCTGCAACTAGTTTATTTGCAGAATTGGTATATTCAAGAGATAAGGCATATCATCCTTTTCATCACGTCTCTTCAGCTTGTGAGTCATAGCGCTTTTGAGATGCGGTTAGCTGGTGTACTGCACCTTTGTGTGTGCTTGGATGCTTCCCTGCAAGAGGCTCCCAGTAAGTGGAGGAGATACTAGGGTGGCTAGAACAGGGCTGATGTGGCAGAGGGGGGAGTGTGGGAGTATTTCTGAAATGTGACTTAGCTTCATACTGGAGTCAAGAGAGCAAGCTGAGTGGATGCAGTGAATATGATCTCTCAAAATGTGTTTTTATGCTACTGCTACCACACTGGGCCTTTGTCTAGGTGGCTTGAATTAGGAATGATAGAAGAGGCTATGGGATCTTGCATGCGCGTGAGTGTGCATAACCCTCTCTCTGCAATGAGGTATTTCTGTTTTGCTCTGACTGTGGTGGATCTCTACAGCAGCTGGATCACCAGAAGTGTAGAAGGACAAGAGTGAAGGAGGGTATGCAATGAAGAAGAAAAACGGGAAATTGAGCTTTACAATTAGAGAGTACAAAGTACTTTCCTTACCAACATTGTTTCCACAGGAGTGTTTTCTAGTGCTTGCCCATAAATAGGCAATGTGGGAAAAATGGAGGGAATGTAGGAATAAGGGTAACTGAGTTGTGGAATGGGACCATCTATACAGACTGACATGAACTCTGATAGGGGAATAAGATGCAACAGAACTAGAGAGAGAGACAGAACTATGGTAACTGTACTGTGTGTGCAGAGTGGGGCAGTAGCCAAATCGGCAAGTCAGTGGTGCTGTTAGGTAAGAAGAATTCTGGTTAACCTGTGGAAGAGCTGACTAACATAAGAACCTGGAAGATCCCATAAACAGTGTTGCTACCATGCACCTTAGATCCCTAGGCACCGTGTGAAGGCCCGATCACACCCATCTCCTTCAAAAAGTGTCTAATCTCACCCCTGAGGGATAACGTGTCAGAAACTTGGCAAGTTGAGACTCAGCATCTTTCTGGATGCCCTGTTTGAGCTTGTCTTTGCTGCATGTCATCTTCCTCTTCCTTCCCATGATTTTTTTTTTAAGCTTTAAGGGAAGAAACGTTGCAAAACAATGGAACTTTACACACTTCCATCTCACCCAGCAGCAGGAGCAATGCAGTTTTATATGCAGTCGAGGCAGTAGGTTTGGAGGAAATTTTTGTTTATATGAGGTTTGAGAGGTGTTCACAAGCACTTTCAGGAATTCATTAAACAACTTGACTAACATCTGTCAAATGCCTCTGCTTTCATCCCCTTCCCAGGAAGCGAAGAGCATGTGCAGAGGAGTGTTTTGTTTAGGAATTTTTCAAATAATTACATACACACATATTTACATGTTGGTGTCTGTTTATATTAGGGAAGACAAGGTTGTAAAAATGTATCTTTATGTGTGTTGCTGAAGGTGGCAAGGTCTTTTGTGAAGACCCTTGCTTTTGGTCTCTGCTCTGGGCATGACCTTGGATCAGCCCTGAAGAAAGAGCTTTCTCTTCTATTGACAAGCCAAATCTTCATGACAGCTGTGCTGTAGGTGTGTTTGTGGATTATTGCCTTGGTCTTGGACCAAGTCTGTCATAGATATGGTTGACTTGACTGTTGGTGTGGAGCTGAAGTACTCTAACCTGGTGAACTCTGGAAGTTTTGAGAGAAGGAAACTTTCCTTAACCTTGTCAACTCTGTAGTGAATAGGAAAAAGTCAGAAGCTTCAGAGAGCACTTCAGGATGGATCAGAGGGTGCTAACCCTTTGAGGCTTATGTGAAGAAGACTAGTGGGATTAATTGATGGTTGAAAAGCTAGCTATGAAAAGCTGTGATAAAGTCTGAGACCATGCTGAGTTTGTTGCTTAGAACTGAAGGATATGTGAGGAAGCCGTGCCTCCCACAGCACAAGCTGCTGGCACCCCAGAAGCTCTTGGCATTTTCAGAAAGTGAAAAGAGCCTTCTTCAGCCTTTCATGAAGGTTGCTCTTTATTGTGGTTGAGACAACTTCACAGTTAGAGGAGATGACAGCTTACATATGTTGTGTGAATGCAGTGCTTTATCCTCTTAAGTCACTGAATTGATTGTTGCAATCCAAGGGTATATGCTTCAAGAGCTTTGATCTCTTCTGCCCTTTTATTTTTAATCGGCTAATTATATTTGTAAGGAGTAGCTAATCACTGTTCTCTATAATTGGAGGCTGACTGAAAAAAGCCATTAGTGTCTGCCAGTGCAGAAATGCTCAAAATGAAGTCATTATTCATAGCTTCACTTAAAAAATTAATAACCTAATTTTTAAGGAGCTGTGAAATGCAGCAGTGTGTTGAACAGGAGAAAACTCCTCCTTAGAACTTGTGAATAGGAGTAGTCAGAAGCGTGTACAGAATTGTGCTTTAGAAATCCTTTGACAATTGAAGTGATAATTTAAAAAACGTTGTGTGGAAACTTCTTCTTTCCAAAATACAAAATTCTGTAGCATTTAAAACCATACAGTAATGGAAAAACTAATTTTCAAATTGGCAAGAGAGGATGTGGTCTCTTCAAATCGCCATAAAAAAAAAAGTAAAGTAAAATTAAATAGGCTAAGCTAAGTACATTTGTTACTAATACACAGACATTTTAGTAAATGTATGTCTTGTTTGGAATTGCAAATCTAATGTTATTTTACAACTTTGTATGCAAACCCAACTTGATTGAATGACTACTGCAGCAGGAAAGGAGTGCAGAATGACTCAACACTGTTTCTTCATTCAAATAATTTTGGAAGGCATTTTTGTTATGAAATATTGTTGACAAAATAACTCATGGCTGCTATGTTTATTTACATAGTAAGTTTACATGTGTTATTTACAGGATATGATTTACATAATATTTTCTTTGAGGAATTTGTTTTTCTTTTCAAGTATCAAGACTGGCAAATAGAGTAGGAGGAAGGGGGAAAGGGGAAACTATGGAAAAACTTAATTCATAGCTGTTGACATCCTGCTGTTTTCTATTTAGTTTTTAAGTATGAAAAACACATTTGAACATGATTATATTCCACACACCTAGTAGTTTAACTTCTTTAAAATTGCTTAAATTATGAATCTGTGTGTCTAGAAGTGGTCACCTAATGTAGGAGAAGGTCCAAAATAAGTTGATATATAACATGAGGGTTTTTTTCCTTCATCTGTCTTTTTCTGACCATTTGGAGCATCGAACATTAAAGGACCCAGTGGGTCAGAGCTTGCCCATTTGTTTCCAAGTACAGTCTTTCAATCTTGTATTTGTTTCCTTAAGCATGCTGATCAAGTGGGTTAGTATCTGAAGTCCTTCCAGCAGCTCACAGGAAGAAAGAAGGCATGCTATTTTAATCGGAAGGGATTTGCTGTCTTGCATGAATTAAAACATCTGGATCCCTACACTTCTCTGTTACAGTTTGATGGAGCTGGGCTAGTCTTTGGCACATGGCAAGCAGGGAGCCATATGGTCTTGGTGCTGTCAGCAAGCCTTTTCAGCACATACCTCTGCCTACCCCCAGCCCTCTCTGAATGGTAGCCGCTACTGCGGCCTGGAAGATAAATGTTCCAGGAGCTTTCAGGCTGTTATGCCCTTCTTTTTGAATGGATTAATGGCATTTTTGAGTGGTACAACATCCAGGAGTCTGGAGCAGAAGGCTGAATCCCTCACTTCCCCTGCAGCGCTAAGAGCCCCAATCCAAATTGGGCACCTTGTGCTAGTGCCAGATGTGTAGCAGCACTTTCTGACTTGCACGTTGTGTCCCTTGCGTCTTGCTTTCTTAATGTTTCCATGAAATCTCTAAACGCTCAGCACGACTGTTTTCTAGCATGTTCTAGATGTGTGGTTAAATGGAAAACTGACTGCTTTGAGAAGTTTATGAACAGAAAGTTACCTTCCAGTACCAAAAGAATGGTGTTAAAGTCATCGTGCAGTTGCTAGTGTATCTTTTAATTTTCTTTTTTGGGTGGTGAGCGGGAACTTTCCTTATGAGAGTAAGTATGATATTTCCTAAAAATATAGGGATGCTTCCTTGTTTTCTAATATTCAAAGTACTTCAATTTTTTTAATGTGTCTAATATTTTTAATTATTTCTCTATTTCATTTTTATCTTAAAAAGGAGTAGGCAGAGTGTAAAGGACTGGAAAGAATGTTTCTATTTCTTCAATATAAAAAGAACCTGTAAGAAACAAAAATGATTCATAAAATTTCTTGTAAAGAGCTCTTATTATTGCTAGAATTTATCATTAAATAAATGTAGATCAGTTTTCAGCCTTCTTTTCCAAGTCATGTAGGTACTGTACCCTTGTGCTAAGTGTGGGGATTTTGTATTTTTGCCCTTCTCCCTGCTATGAGGTAATGGAAATCTAAACAATCAGTATTCATCACTTAATCCAGAGGTTTTATCTTTTAATTAACACAAACCATGGACAATATTATAAAGATTAAAGAACATATTGACATTTCAGAACACAATTCAGAGGGCGAACTGTTCAGAAAGTGCTGCTGATGTCTTAGCAGAGCAACTTAACAACAAAGTTTTAAGCTGATTGCTTCAACTTCTATCTTAGATAGTTGGAATCCTGCAGGCCATTACAGCCATTCTGCTGATGTCATTAACAAGAGCTTTAGGGAGTTCCAGTATAAAATGTACAACTGTGTGTATACATTACTACTGTAAAGCCTGAGCAAAGCTTACTGAACCTTGTGGCATCCAAGAATGAATAAAGTTTAAGAGGAAAGAATGTAACTTCTTTCATTAACCTTCCTACCTTATGATTCCCTTAAGTCTGATATTCCATTCTTCTGGAATTACCCATTTCACTCATTTAAATGGGAGCTTGAATGTACAAGAAATCAGTTTCCATGCTTGTAATATGTAAAATGCCAGCTTAAGTAAGAAAAGAGACATTCAAGTACGAAACTGGGCTTGGAATCCATTTACCGTGTGCTTTGTGGAACTCCTATTTGAGGCCTGCTGACTCTGCTCCAGCTCCAGTCTCAATGACTCTCTCAATGTTATATTTTTCATTAAATAAACAAAACAATGTTACTCAAAATCTTTCAGGAATTAGCGTGAGAAAAGATGCAACTCAAAATGCCTCAGTAATCCCTGCCTATTTAGAGACTAGCTTTGAAATCATTTAACATATGGTTTCATGTTGTATTCAGTCTCATTAATCTCTATATCTTTGGGATTGGAATAAAGTAAACCCAAGTGTCAGGAGGCAATCTGCATGCCCCGAGAGGATGGTCAGTGTACCACTGGTTTAGCTGACTCTGCTGTAGTGGAAGGAATGCTGCAAACAGCTGTGTCAGCTGGGAGCACTTCCTAGATCTCGGCTTTGACTGTGCTCTGGGCCTTTTTAGAAGTTAGTGAACTCTGATTTTTGGCAGTTTCAGGAGGAATCTGAGTAGCTGTTCTTGGAACCTCAGTGGTGGGTTTTAGCGAGGGAAGATGCAGATGTGTGTTTGAAATGGTACAGAGCGCCAGCCATCCAAGCAGCGGGGTGATGCTTCATCTTTCGGCAGTCTTCAGAGAGATGGAGTTTGTTCAGAGAAATAGACTGTACAAAGATTGAGAGACTGGTGACGTTCCTTTGGCAAGAGAACAATATGAATTATCTCATTGCTCAAAGAAAGAAATTTTGATCTGCGCTTTTGTTGTTGTGGAGTTCAGTGTTTTGTATGGAAATTTAAGGTACACAAGAGAAGGAAGGCAGTCTTTTATCAGACTAAGACAGTTGTAAAAGCTGGGCAGGCTTTTGGGCAAAAGGTGCTTTCACAGAAAGCATAGAAGGATTTATTATATATATCTTTAAGTTTTTGGGTTTGCTTGGTTTAGGATTTTTTTTTGAGACCAGAACTGAGAAATTAAAATATGTGGAGGTTATTTCCTACAAAATGTGCTGTATTGTTTTTTTTTTTTTACCTGTTCTTAGTCATCTTTATTGTTTATGAGTTTATTCTGGTACTTTATGGTTGGTTTTTTCCACCCAACTTCAACAAGCATATTTGCACAGTGGATGAACATATCAGACTTTAGAATGCACATGTGAGATGCGCTGATTCTGAGGATACCCCTGTGGGGAGGCATTAAAAGCTACAGTTGGAAGGAAATGTTGGCTGTAGAAATACCTTGAAAGATCTTGGGCTTTTGTTTGTGGTGTGTATTTTGTTGGATTTTTTTTTTTTTAAAGATTTGTTTTTCAGTATGCTTCATGTTTATTTGTCTATGGCATACTTGTGTCTGGTTCTGAATTTGGTGAAATTTGGGAGATGAGTGGTTGTTTAAATGCTAATGGGGGACTTTTTCCAAAGTTTTGTATATAAGTAGTTGGGTAGCTTTTGGAAAGCTGTTGTACTTTTTTCCTACATCGGATGAGTGTAGAAAAGGGTTTCTGTCAAAAATGAAAACCAAACCAACCAAACAAAAAAACTTCAAAAAACAAACCACCAAAAACCCAAAAAAAACCCCACTAAAACAAACCCCAACCTAAGAACCTCACTCCTGTCCAAGTAAACTATGTGTATATATATAGTCTGTATAAGAAAATATAAATACAGAATTTTTAAAAAGGGAAATAGAATGGTGTTGTGTCCCTGCTATGTAGGACTGTAGTGAATCGGTTATTCTTGCTAATAGTAGTGAGCTGGCATTGAGAGGCTACAGAGGAAATGAGGAACATTATTACAGCAGAGGCACAAACGCCAGTGTAAAGTATAATCCTTGCTTCATGAATTAACAATCTAAATAAACGAGTCAGACTAAAAGAAAGTGAGAAAAATTAAATGTTCAGTATGGTAGTTTTCAAGAGCCTTTTAAATCCTGGATTTCTTAAAATACACTTTAGTGGAAAGGTTTGTAACGTTTTATTTGATACAGTGAAGATATTAACGGGCAAGGATGTAAGGCGCAAAGGGATAGTATAAAAGGAACATCTGAAGTTTTATCTATTAAACAGATTTTTCCAGTCTGGGGCTTTTTTCAGACGTGGTTTTTGAACTGTGCATTCTGGATATCATTTAAATTTCCCTTGCAACAGTTTTCCAACTTCAGCTATTATATGACCATAAAGCTGAGCTTTTGGGATGAGACTTAAAATTTCTTTTTATAATTTGTGAGCTGTGCCTTCCTGTGTTCAGAAGGCAACTACCATAGTTTCTCAAACTACTGCTTTACATGTGAGGATTTGGAAGTGATTAAGCTATAGAATCTGCTGTGAGTAACAGACTAGAGTCTCTTTTCTCATGGTCTGAAACTGTAATCACTTCAGAGGGAATATTTTTTTCAAATGCAAATTGTTTCTATGAATACTACAATACAGCTTGCAGTCTCCAACCAAGGCACTGTAAAGTGTGTTTGCAGTAAGAAAGATCATTCATCAAGGGGAAGAAAGTGAACGATGACTGCTTTTTCCTTCCTTCTGTGTAATGCGGTTCAGAGAGATACTTTTAAGGAATGGGGGTAGGGGGTGTGGAAGAAAGACAGACTTGCGTGCACCTATTCATTCCTTCCTCCAGCGGCACCTCAAGAAGCTGTGAACTTTTTAAACTGGCTTACAGAATTCTGGTAAATCAAAAGCTCATGTCTTATTGCTCAGAATGTTTTAGAAAACAAAGCAAAAAAGCAGTATTTATGTGTCCTACTGATTTTAGTGGTGTTTATCCAAGAAATTCAGTTTAGGTGAGTGATTTTTATTTTTATTTTCCAAATTTAATAATCTTTCAAAATAGTTATGTCAAAATATATTGCCTTCCCTGAAAGCCCAATAATCACTGCTCTACAGTGGCATAGCACTTGTAAACCAGATAGAAAGCATGTTGTTTCAGTATGCAGCATCTTTGCCATGCCAAACAGTATCAAGACTATTGTATTTTTCAGTATAAAAACTTTTTCTGCCCTTAGAATTGTATTTATTTATTTATTAGAGGCCATGTCTGGCTCTCTTTTTGCATCCTGTTCCAGTAGAGACCTGGGGTAAGTTCTGGACAGTGAAACACCCAACCGTCCTCAGCAACTAAGGGGAAGGTGGTGGGGCCCGGGGAGCGGAGGGGGACAAGATGGGAAGAAGATGAATTTGAGGTGCTGCTCTATCGTGGTAGGTATGGGGGCTTAATACGGGGAGCCTGCGAGAAGGAGAGTGATGGGAGAAGCAGGGTTTTGAAATGGCAGAAGCTGGTCTATTTTGGAGGGGATTTTAGGGTGAACAGAACTTTAGAATGGGGTATGATGGGGAAAACTAGGGCAAAAGAACTTGGGGCATTGAAATAGCTTCTGACAATAACTTTTTGGAAAAGTTATTGTGTTAAACATATTTTTGAGATTTACTTTCAAACATGTTTTGATACATTTTTGTACACTGGTGAATTTCCATCTTTTACAACCATAAGTTAGAGAGTTAATACCCAAGTTAAAAACACATTGTTTGATATTCTCAAGCTATACTTTTTTGTTAAATAAACATGTTTTGGTTTTGCCTGAAAGTATTTTTTTATTTTTTTCTTTAACAATAGAACTCTCTGTAGGGTCACATTTGGCTGTCTTTGCACAGAACCACCTTGCATACTTTGTCCCCTTTCCACATGGACACAATTTGCAGGAGGAAAAAAGATTCAGGCTTTCCTGTTTGTCAGAGAAGGAAGGTATTGCTAAGGAGATAAGATTATTTTTTTTT